>VXBT01004924.1:1058299-1176654 GCA_013400235.1 Oriolus oriolus
GCGCCGCGCCGAGGGGCGGGACGCGGTGACGGGAACGCGCCAATGGGAGCCGCTCCGCGCAGCAGTGCTGCTTCCGGGCAGCGGGAGCCGCGGCGGGGCCGTGCCGCTCGTGCGCCCGCGGTCGGTGTCCCTGCAGGGGCAGCGTGCTCGGTGTCCCCGCGGTCCGTGTCCCCAGCGGGGCAGCGCCGCGGGCTCTCCGGGACGCGCTGCAGCCCCGGCCGAGGCTGCCGGCGGTGGTGATACGTGCGGCTGGGCCAGCCTTGCCTATCCTCAGCCGCTCTGGAAGACGGGAGAGGGCTGAGGGCCGGCCGTGCAGGTGGGCAGCGTGTGCCGCCCACCCCCCGCGCGCACAGGAATGCGGAGCTTCACGCCAAGGCGCTTTGTTTAAAAAAACTAAAATTTAGTGGGAGAAGATATATTTTTTCCAGGGGAATCCCACTGGGTGGAAACCGTGTGTGCCGGCAACATCCCCGCGGCTTCTGCCCGGCTGCCGCCGACCTTGGCGTGGCCGCGGCGGGCACAGGACCGCGTCCTCGGCGGCTGCCGCGCTGCTGAGTGGAGCTGGGCTGAGCTGAGCTGTGCTGTGCTGTGCTGTGCTGGGCAGGACCCTCCATCGCCACGGCTGTCACTGCGCTGCGGGGTTTGCACCGAGTTTGCGAGGCCTCAGGACTTATCCCACTGGCAGTGCCGCACCTGCCCGCACCTGCGTTTAAATTGGTTCAGCTGTAGCAGCGCTTTTTGCCAGTGAGCGGGTGCCTGTTCCTAACTTTTGTTTATGTGGTACATCCATAGGTTTGCATTGCTGTTACGCTGCGTGGAACGAGGTCTTTGCGCGCTAACCGCAGTGATGTAATGTAGAGGTGTACGGGTCTGGTAGGGTACCACAGCCCCTGGAGAAGTGATAATCTAGGATGAACCGTAGAGGACTACTGGCATACGGCAGTGAGGAAAGGGGCATGGGCTTGGTACTGGAGGCCCGTGGTGATAAACGGCTCACCTGCGGTCCCTTGAAGAAATGAAATCCTGGAGCTGGACAAAAGTGGGTTTGGAGGTTGCAAAGAAGCATTATCTGACATATCTAAAGGTAACATACTAAATTCAGGTGTAGAATTAGAGCTGCAGACCAGTGAAGAAAGAGAAAAGTAGAAAAGTGTGTTGGCAAAGATAAAAATGATCTTAAGGGGAAACTGGAGGAGGAAGAAGAAATCATAAACCTGTATATCGAACTTCTGGCCAAGGACTCCAAATGCTGGCAAGTCACTGTTGTCACCCTTTCATGCTAACATGAAATGATCAAGAGATCCAGGGGAAGGGGGAGTGTAACAGCAAGAGAGGAGTGTAACATCTTCAACTGCATTATTACTACTCTTTTTCTATTACAAATAAATATTAGACTCTTAAGATTTCAGTTATACTAAGAATAAATGTCTCTTCCTTCTATTACAGTTTGTCTAAAAAGCCAGGTGAAATGCTTGAAAACAGTTCAGAAATGTATTTTGCTGCTGGGTTCTTTTCAGTGTTAATGGTCTTTACCCACTGTTTTGGAATTTTCTTGTCGAGTAGAACCCCTTGCCTAGTTTTGTACTTTATTTGCTGATTCAAAAGGATGTGGAGGCCATTAATTCCTAATGGCTTGCCATTGTATTTCATGCCTATTAAGAAAGGTTTCTAAAATCAAATAACCTATGAAGTTAATCTAGTCATGAGCAAGTGTTTGTTAATTCCTTAATGAAATATTGTTAATACTAATATTAGATACAATTTATAGGCAGAATTCCTTGTTTAGTTGTACCAGATGCAGGTACCCTCATCTATGCTGAGTTCAGAACTGCTAGTACTGTAAACAATGTGAAAGTCGTGCCCTTTACCTCGCCCTCTTCAACAGTTTCCTTGGGGTTTTTTTGGTAGCAGTGAGGCATTTGACTTTGCTGCATCCAGCGGGAGGACTCAATGCACCCACTTTTATGTGGAATGGAATAACGAGAAATGTGTTAAATGTTTATGTGCTTAGACACTGTGCAACAGCTCAGTCAGAGATGTCTTTCTTCTAGCAAATGGGTTTTATTACTTCAGGAACTGCTTCAAGCCTTGAGAAGGTACATTGTTAATAGCAGTATTTTGTACTTAAGGTATGAAGTTTTTTTACTCTTTGTTAAAGCAGGAAGGGTTTTTTTTAAACTTCGATATCAGCCATACCATTATTTTGAAAGAAACTCAAAACCCAACAAACACACTTTATTTACTGTTGACAGTTTTCCAAATATTGCACAAATGACCAGTGCATTGTACAGTTATAACTTTATAACTCCTGCAAAGGAGGAAATATTAAAAATAATCCTTTTAGAGGAATATCTTTGTACTAAGCAGAACATAAATATCATTTTTAAAATATTTTGAACTTGTCCAAAAATGCAAACAGAAATTCGGATAGTCATGTCTGAATTATATGTTCATGTTAAAAGAGTGGTCTTTAAGGTTCTACAGCAGTTTTTTGCAATCATATGCACAGCTCAGTGTGTAAGTTAACTAAATCATTAAAAAGAAAGACAAAACACCACATTTCAGCTAAATACCCTGTTTATGAGACAAAGCAACTCAGAGGAAGATGTAGCTATAGGCATAGAAGCACCAAATAATTAAAAGCAGAAAGCAGATGAGGAAAAAAAAATGCAGCACACCTGAACTTTGGGTCTGTTCGTTAAAGTGCTTTACAGTACACATAATATATTCTAAAGTTTAGCACTGCTCTTAGTACCATTATAAACTAGGGGGATTTTTTTTGTATCTCAGCCCACAAAACTGTAATTTAGCCTTCAGTCTCATAAGACAGAAAAGTTCAACAGTTCTTTCTGAAAAATAGTATCATACTGTTGGAAAGTACTACAGGACATACGTGAGCTGAACTGCTCTTATTCATACCAGAAACAGTCTAAGAAATGTAATTTCCATACAGCTCTGTCAGCAGGAGTCCTTTCTGTCCTGGATCAACAGGGGTAACAGAAGTTAGGAATCACACCTATTAAAACCATTATTTTAGCTGTTAAGACAGCCAGCAAGATGTGAACTGTGGGCTAAGTGCTGGTATTGGAGACTCTGGCAGATGGTAGGAACTACCCTGAAATTCCTCTGCGAAATAAAGAAACACAGTTGCTGTATATCCTTTAGTCTTTAAGCTCAGGTTCTAGGAGAACAATGCTGTAGTACTGACGTGTACTGTATTGGCAGATCTTTTACATCAAACTGTAAAATAACCTCTTAGAGACAAACATTATTTCACTCCTCCCTTCTGGTAGGGTTTGAATACTTACCTGATGCATGGATGCAGCACTGTAGATCTTGGGGAGGAATATTTGATTATTTATTTTGAAATGTGTTACAATTTGCTAGCATTATTCAGCCTCATTTGGTAACCCTTTTGTTAATACCATGCAGATGTATGCTGCGGGATGCAAATCACAGTTATGTCCTAGGAGCTAGATAGACAAGTAAGGAGACAAAGAGTTCTTGTCCCCCAAAGCTTGCCCCCTCATGCACTCTTGTGGAAGTGCATTGGGATCTGATTTCACACTGCATGACAAAGTGTTTCCTGTTGTTATTTTATCTCCCAGGTATTTTGTCAGCTTGAGGGAGCTAATCTCCCCCTAAACAAAGCAAAGGAACTTCCTTTGTGTGCAGAGCCAGTACTTCAAGATATTTGTTTATCTGCTGTGATCGCTTGTAAGCACAGCTTCCGTTTATATAGCGTCCTTCAGAGCAATGTCACTGTGAACGCAATGAATATACTTAGAAGTATTTAAAGATTCCATAAATATGTATTTAATTGCAACTGCCTTGAACAGTGATGTAAGATACGCCTTTTGCGTGGAGGAATGGATGGGTAGTGGACCATTTTTCAGATCCAAGTAATTCTGCTTTGCATGAGTGACCAGTTCATATAAAGACCTTTTTTCCCCCCTCTCCATTGATCCAGTCAGTTTGGGTATTTTTATCTTTGTTTTTAATATATTACAGTTTTTATTGTTCGCCACCCCATATTTAATTTTGTAGTGGATCAGCTGTTTTGACAAATATTTCCACTATTACCTAAGAAATTAATTATAAAAAATTAATCTGGCTCTCAGCAGGGTTAACCAAGAGAAAAGAGCCTTCCCATCACAGTCAGTGGCTGAATCCAGCTGGCAAAAATCAATGTGGTTCTGTTTAATCATGATTAATGTTTTCACTTATTTTATAATTTTGCAGGCAATTTTCTTTTTTTTCAATTTTTCATCCTCTTGGAGGATGATTTGGCAATTGCAGTTCATCAACCAGAGAATTTGGTTCTGTATCATCTGATTGCTTACCAGCAAGAGGATGCAACCAGTAGTGGAATGTGACTGGTCCTTAATTTCCATTTCCTTGAAGTACACAGCTACCAGAATGCAGGAGTCATGTTCCCTGGTGCGGGGACTGCAAAGCTTGGAATTGTTATCTCTGGGACTATTTTATGATTGACACACAGGACTGTTTCTGTTACCCTTATTTTCATTGAAGAGCATCTTAAGAAAAATTACTCACATGTTTCTGTAGCGGCATCCTTACAGATAAGGATATCTGCCCACTAGGGGACTGAGGATATTGGTACCAAAATTTATTCAGAGATAAAAGGACTACATCAGGAATATTTGGCTGTGTGCTTTTGCTTATCAGCTGGAAGAAAAAGTTTTCTAAAGTCTCAGTCCCAAAGAGCCTGTAGTGATAGTAGAAGAGCAACCAAAGGAAAGCATAGTGTATATGATAGAAAGAGTGAGGGGGAAACAGTGAAGCCACCACATTCTGAAGCAGTTCAGTGGCACTGAGCTTCCTAGGTCTATATATGTACACATCTGGTGTTGCAGTAACTTGCTGATTGCTTGTGGTTCTACTTATGTCTACATGAGTCTCTATGTATTTTTATGCATACAGACATGATACTCATATGTTACATTAAAAACTCATTAAGTTTGAAAATGAAACTATCTGGTATAGTCTTTAATTTTGTGATTACACAGTGTTTTTCTTGGGACTCTTACCTTATTCAGAGCATAGGAGGGATGAATCCTACTGCTTACACAATTATTCAATATTTTGATTTATTGAATTATTAAAAATATTACCTCAGGCTTTATTGATTACAGTCTCCAATTTATCTTCTAGCTGCCACACCAATTCAGAAGGAAGTCCTAATAAAAATATTCCCCTGGCTGTATATCAAGAAGACATGATCTGTACCATAAAAAAATAATGTGACGTGTTGAAGTAGAAAGCTATATTGCAAATGTGGCCAAAATAGAACCAGATTGAAGCTGAGGCAATAGATTGATTTAAGTTTTTTCAGCTGAAAGATATTTTTTAGCATGAGCAAAATTCTATGCTCTTACCAGGTATTTTTCCTGGAAATGGAAGAAGCCTTTTCATAAAGCTTTAAAAGTAAGTCAGTCTGTTTGTCCTTTCCTATGTGCAGAAAGCTTCTCCCCAAACAGACATCAGACAAAATTATAAGCAATCAAAAGTCACATTTTTAAAATGGCAAGCATGCAAAACCATTACTAGAATGGCACTACATTTTCCCACAATTAAAATACATACCTGCCTGTGTAGGTAGAATAAAACATGGGTTTTAACATTGCAGCTTAGCTTGAGGAAGAGTGTGTCTTTTACAGAAATCACCCCAAAGAGGCTTTGGGGTTTTTTTCTGCTCCACCAAAGCATTCAATGTGTGTTGAAGAAGAATCATTCTAGAAAGTTCTTGAAAATTCTAGGATTTATTTTTTATTATTCCAAGGCTTGAAAAGAGGGAGGAATTACCCCCAGTATTTTAAACCTTAAAAGTCCAGAAGTCCATAAAGCATGATACCTTGATGCTGGTCTTTAACAGTTTTCATAACATTCAGGTTGATCCAGATTTTGAATTTCCAGAACTCAACCACTTGAATTGTATTTGGCACATATGTAAGTATGTCTTCAGCAAATATATTAAAGGAACATTTAAGTTTCAAATTCAAGCACTCAGATATTGGGCAATGGTAAAATTAAGGTTGTCTGTTTGACCTTATTTCCCGACCCTGTGAATTATGGTTAGTTTTTAGAAATTGTGGTCATGTAACAATGAATCAGTAATACAGTAGGTATTAGTAAATATAGTAATACATATACACACATTGGAACAAACTCAGTAAAGGTACAGGAGATACAGAATTTCATTTGTTAGTCATCTTCTCTGGTTAGCCAAGTCTTCATGTCAAAAAAAGCAATGCTCTGTCATTCTGTCTCTTGTAGGTGATGATGAGATTTGTAGCTGGTTAAAGAAAATAGTTTGTTTTCTGGAGTGCTGCAGTAGTCCTGAAATGTCATCACAGAGCGTAAGTGTCTGGACACCTAATCCAAACCTCACCTAATTGGTTGGAAGCTATTTGGAAGAAGTTTATGAAGCTGAGTTTTCTTACACAGGTAAGGTAAAATTAGCCCTGGGTTTTTTCCCTCATTTTCATCTCTTTCCTGTGGTGCACATATGCTTTCTCTAAAAATAAAAAGAAAACGGTGCGCTCTGCAGTAGGTCAGTTTATAACATTAGTATTTTCAGATATAGTTTGCCATACATTATTAGCCAAATGTTTATATCATGATGCCTTTAGAAACATATAAAGGTATTCGTGGTTATTGTCTTAATGCTTCATTTTGAAAAAAACTATTTAGGTTTCATATTCTGGCCCAAGAAGCTGAGTCCATGCTGTTGCTGTTTTATGGCGTGCTGTCGGCACGGATAGCTGCCAGAGCCTGGTAAAGCAACTTTTCATTACCTTCTCTCTGGGCACAGAAGAACCACTGCTGGCAAAATGGTTTTCTCAGTCAAAGCCACCCAGACCCATTCTGCAGCCTTCAGTATAGGAGTACTGTCCTACCAAAGCAGAAAAGCAGTTTGTAGGAGATAATAAAGAAAAAGAGATCCTAAACACTGTTTAGAACAGTATATGACACTGTTTATGTGCTATTCCCACTCTAATATTGCTTTATGAAAAGCTGTACAAAACCTCTTAAGATTGGAACTGCTGATTTTTTTTTTTTTCCTCTGTCCATCTACATAAGCTGACTTTATAGCTATTGATTTCTTCCTTTTTATCTAATGTCCTGTAGAGGTCTTAAGTGTGATTACAGAGAGAAACTGGAAGCATACTGTAAGTGGTAAGAGGGTATTTTGTATAGATTAGTTATTATTTTTATTATGATATGTGCACCAGTATTACAATTAAGATGACAATCTAATTTACCAAGCAGTATATTGAAGCACTTTGTTTGGTGTTCCATCCCCTCATGGTACAGCTATACCTTCATTCCCCATTAAGTTTTTAAATATTTCATCTTTTTTACTGAAAACTCATCTCTTTATTTTTTTGTTGAGAGATGATTTTCTTGATCATGAAATTTTGTGTTTGGTCTTTTTTTTTTTCTATAATAAAGTTGACCGGAAAAACAGCCTGCTTTTCAATTTGGAATGTACAGTTTCTGTGGGGAAGGAATGGCTCTTTCATAGGTTTTTGTTATGATAGAACATTATTCCTTGTCAGCATCTGTTACATGTATCGTTTCACCAGTCTAAGAGTAATTTTATATGGATACTGATAGTAATGGCTACAGCATCGAAAGCCAAAAGGGAAAATGGGTTGAAACACCTTGAGGTTTTCCTCGTTGTTTTTTTTATTTAAACAGATCATGGGATTTTGAAAGTCACCTGCTGAAATGTGTAGTAGATTTTTCATGTCTGTTTTTAGTAAAATCATAATGTACTTAGCTAATGAAAGTCAAATTAAAAATAAATTTTATTTTTAATAGACCTTATTATTTCTTTTTAAGAATTTAAGAAAACTTTTTTCTTTCTCTCTCATACCCTACCCTAAGAGAGGGGAGGTGAGGGAGCAATGGGAAACAGGAATTTTTCTCTTCTTTCCCTGAAGTAGTACAGTACACAGCTGCCTTATTTTTTTGTTTAAGGACTATACTGAAAAATTCAGATCTTTCATGGCTGAATTGTAATTTACTGCTTTAGAAAGCCCAAAAGTAAGGTCAGTCTGATTATGTTTCTAAGCCAAATTTAACACAGATCCTCTCTTTAAAACATTTAAAAATACTTTTCATGTCAAAATCATCAAATGTAACCCACATACGAGGTGAAATGCTGTTTGTGAAAGTCAGTAAAATTTACTCAAAGGATTTAACTTAGGTTCCTCTTAATGGGTGAAAGCATGAAAAGAGACAAAGGCTTTTATCTGTGTTACTGTGTTCATGTTTTCCTGGTTTTGTGAGTGTAGCCAGGGTAGTTAATGTTTTTGCAATTATACCTAACAGTTGGAGGTACACTTGACTGAAGTGACCCAAATCTTTTATAAGTAATTCTGATAATTATCCTGCACTTTGAAAATAAGGCCTGAACTATAATTATTTGTGGGTGGGATATCTCAAGACATGTTGTGTTAAAACAAGGCAGATCCTTAGCGTGGTTTAATTGTCCACCCTGAGCACTGTGTCATTTAAGATAACTCGTGTAGGTCTGCCTGTAGATGTGTATGAAGGAGATAAATGCTTAACAGGAGACAGACAAGGTATTTACACTTTTTGAAGTAATCAAGCATTTGCTTTCAGCAAGTCCTTCACCTAGGAGGAGTCCACTTCAGCTGTATAGCCAAAGTGTTACTTAGGTCTCTTTAAAGAGTTTTGAGGATGCCCCTGACTCTACAGAGGCTCCAAAGGGATTAGTTGATATGCTGCACCTATAAAAACAATTTAAGTAGCTCTAAGTAAGTCTTTGTGCCAATTATGTTAATGAAGTTGCAAAGGGACTGCAAATTTAGAAGTCCTCTAAAATCCAGTGCTAGCCCAGCCATTAAATCAGGCTCTTTAATCTCTCTAATTGGTGCTTTTCAGTAGAGAAGAATACATGAACCCTGCTGTGTTCTAAAAGCAGTAGAACATCTTCACTAGCCAATGACAACCAGTGAAAATATACTTCTCAGACTGCAAGTCTCCTGTACTAAATAATGATGTGGAAAAGTTTCATTTTACTGCTTCTCGTCAGTGCATTTTTACTGTTGAACAGTGTTTGGCTGCAGCTGTGCTGGAAATGGATGAGCTCTGCCCTCCATGACTGTAAGGTCGCCTTCTTAGGCATGGGTAAATATCCTGTCCGTGAGATGAAACTGAAGAGTAGCCAGAGGAAGTTATCCTGCTGGGAGAATAGGGGCTTCAGTACCAGGATTCTTCTCAGGAGCCATCGAGCTTCTCCTCACAGAATGAGACTTCTACAGACTGATGACTGGCTATGTAAACTCAGGTAGCAAAACTTAGAAAGCTTAGAGGATAACTTGAAGATATTTAAACTAACAACTTTCCCTCACAGAAATACAATTCTAATGGATGCTAGTTCTTTTAAAACCAATAAATCTGTATGTGTTCACCAAAATGCATGAGACTTTTCAGCAGCTAAGGACTTACTATTCATTTAGTATTTCATTTACAGAAAACCTATGAGGTTGCTACTTTCTACAGATTTTATCTCAATCTCACTTTCGTCTGCTAAATGGATTCTTTCCACAGTGTGACTTCTGAGTGGCAATGTATGTGTACATCAGGGTGATTCAGGTATGACATCTCCCACCCTTTTGCCCTGTAAGGAGATGCCTGTAAGACTCAGTGAATTCCAGCCTTACCTCGTCTCTGATTACTTCTACATTAAGCTTTTGGCTGGCGTTCTGAAGAACTCTTCTACTTCAACTTTTTTTCCAGGTGTTTTACATTTTTGTACAATAATTTATTACCCATGGCTGTTAGTTTTCTAAAACAAGTTTGGAGGGTGTCATCCTTATGATTTAAGAACCCCAAAACAATATAATAGGGCTTGTGCTTCAAATAAATAAGTATGCAATATAATCTCATTTTTCCTTAACATTCGTCCTCACTCCTGGCAGAAGAAAAAAGCCACTCACTAAGAGAAGAGAATGCAAAGCTAATGAACCTGCTAGAGGAAGGCTCTGCACTTCTATGTCTGTCCCATACTATGCAGAATCTCAGCCATGGAATACCCAAAGAGATTTACCCCATGTGGTATGTCATTTATGTGTGTTGGCTTTGCATAATATTCTCTCTGGGAGTAAAAATTTCCATGTGGTGTTACTTTTTTTTTCTACTATTTCATCAAAGCCTTTATTTTAGTCATATCTAGCTGGCCAAAAGGAGCATACTTTTTCTGTGACTCATTTTTGATTTTGTTTGGGGGAAGCTAAAATGATAGTTTCAGAGGTGCTAATTTCTTGGTGTGAGTTTTTATTATCATAATTGACATCTGTCACTCCTCTAGATTGTAGTATACAGTTTAAATTCATCAGAATATGCAGGACGATGACAAATGGCATAGGACTGTACTACAGGTACAAATGTCGCAGCCATGTTAGCTTTTTCTTGAATTATTAACTTGCATGTGATCACACCTACACATGTGCACATAAACACCACCATTTCACCCTCAAGATAATTCCTCTTTCTTAACTAACACAGCCCAAACCAATCTTGTATCTAAAAAGAAATTTTGAGAAATGGGGGAGATTTAAAATTTTAATTCATGTAGAAGTTTAAATATGCCAGTCAAATTCCCTTTATTTGCTTCAGGCATGCATTTTCTGGGGGTTTTTGTTGTCTTAGCAGGAATTTTGTTGATTTTACTTTTAGTTGTGTTATCTACTCAAAAAAGAAAGCAAAGTCATTTAGCGCTGTGTAGTAATCTCTTGGGTTTTAAAAAACAAATTATGATGGTTACACCCAAGTGGGGGGAGCAATAGGAGAGAGAGAGAAATCTTGAAATAATTCGAAGATGTTCAAAAGCAGCTGTAGGCTAATGCTTTTTAATAAAATTCTCAAATAAAGTGGTATTGGAGTGCTTTGTGCAAAGGCTGTTCTTCTGATAACATTCATTTAAAGTGGTCTTCTTATATTTCTGCATTTACTGAGAATACTTTGGAGCAATATACTCTTGAAGTATTCTTGTGGAAGAAATGCTGTTCATGGTTTTCTGATGTGTGTGTATAGTTTATGATTGTTTCTGTGTAGGTATAGAAGAGTCGCATGTGGATTTCCCACTTACCCACAACCCTGCTGCTTTGGGCAATGAGTTGTAGCGCAGCTGATGTTTTGTTCTAGAAGTCTGAGGCACAATTTCTTAAATGTTTTAACATCAGCTTGTCTTTCCTGTAAATTATTTCAAATGCCTGTCTCTGTTGGATCCTTCAGGAATTATTTTGAAAAATGTATTTTGATTACCCTTCCCTTTCTCTCTGACACTTTGGTTTAAACTAGTCATTGCATGAAGAATTTCACAAACTGTTTAAGGAAAATGCTATGTATAAATTCATATTTAAAAAATTCACAAAACACTTTTTTGTAAAGTGCTTTTTTATTATGCATTGTCAACAGTTAAATGATATGTTGCTGTTTCATGCAAGATGGAATCGTGTTAAGAGAGCAAATGTTAATCTGTAAGCATAGGTTTTAAGGAAAAAAGTGCTAGATCTGCATAAGTTTGTGCAGGATTAAGTATGAAAGTGGAGAGCTGCTTCAGCTAAAATGACTTTGAATTAGTTACTGAAACAACCAATAATCTTCATTGCCCAGTGTCCCCAAACCCTGTTTCAGTTCTATCTAGGGTGTTTGGTTTTATCCAGAGTTAAAATTTACACACTTTCATCCCCCCTCAGTATATACTCAATATAATTTAGTAGCAGCTCTAGGAATATAGCAAAACAGTGCTATTCACCAACCAGCTGTGGTTACTATTCAATAATGATCCATTTCAAACTAAGTGTTGCATGATACTGCAAAAACAGAAACAAAAAGATTAGCCCCCCAAAATCTCAGCCAAACCCCAAATTTTCTAGCATGAGCTAACACAACCAGTATACATAATATGTCATGGAACAACAGCTCAGTTACAATAATAATACATTAGAAAAAACAGTAGAAGTATTTTTTCTTGCTTTGTGCACACCAGGTGCTTTACATCTGAAGTTGCTACAAATAATAAATATTGAAATGGATTATGTTTCTCCAGGACAGTCATGTAGTAAAATATTCTTTGCAATGTTCAGAAAACATAGGAAAACAAGGGGTATTTTATAATTACAGACTGAAAAAAACCCCTACACTTCTTCATTGCCTTAAATATAAACCAACTGAATAAAGTCTGGGTAACTGACAGTATAATTGTATTTTTTAATGTAATCTCTGGATATTAAACTCTTAAGGAAAGACTAAAATAAGTGGACTGAATAAATACCTATTTATAACATACTTAATAATGAGTGACAGACATAGCTGACCACTGTGAAGTTTTATTAATTTTCATCATAAAATCTATTGGTTTTAATTTGTTCATCTGCAGTGAGCCATTTGAACTTGACTTTCTTGCCTTGGAATGATGGAACAGCAGTATGTCTTGAGCTCAATAAATCTGAGCTTGTGTTTATGTCAGTCTTTGCCACTTGGATTATTTCACTTTCTTGACAAGCATTAATATAACTCAGTTCTGTATCATAATTTCCATGTTCTTTTGAATATGGACTGCAGGATTTTTTACTTACATCTACAGAGTCTATTAGACCACAGTTTAAAACCAGGTTGTCTTTTTTAAGAAAAGATGTCTTCAGAGTGTCAGATAAAATAGTCTTTAGGTTTCTGTCTTTTTTGTCATATTCTGATTCTTCTCCAGTGCATACCAACTCTATCAACAGACCATGTTGTGTTAGTTGTCTTCTTCAAAACTACTGTGCTGCTAGGATGAGACTTCCGACAAGTGGCATCATTATTAAATTGAGCAAGACTCTTAGAAGTAACAGCATCTTCATCTTTTGAGTTCTGTTCATCCTGTGCAAGTACAGTATCACTAGAATAGCTCTCATGAAGTCCGTTCATCTCATATATTTCTTCATTTCCAGATTGCGTGTCCAGCTTTGCGAAGGCGTGCTGTGATTCCGTGCAAATAGCATGGCTTAATGCTGTCTTTGGGGTAGACACAGCTGAGAGAGTTGTTTCCTGTCTACAAATGTTTTGACGTGAAAAAGGGGCATAATTATTATTGTTGTTGTTATTGAAGCTCCATTCTTTGTGATTCTTTTGTACTGTGACATCATCAATGTTAGTAACCTGTACAACTTCTGAATTACCAGTTTCATTCATTTGTTTCTCTTGCTCCTTCCCACTACTATCCACAATTACATTATCACCTTCATTAATATCCTTTCCACTTTGCTTCCTATTCTCTGATGCTTCTAGTTTATTTACCTTATCTTGCATGTTCCCACCTTCCTCGTAATTTTCCTTATTGCCTGCTTCATTTTTCTTTTCTTTACAGGTATTTGTTCCTTCTTTTTCAGACAGAGAGCAAAAGGATGAGTGTTGATTTTGTTGTGAATTTATGGTGTGATTTTTCTGAGATTCCTTTTTGTTGCCCAGAGGTTTATTTGTATGTAAACTAGAATCTTCTTCAGCAAAACCTTCTGGGGGCCACTTTGACTTATTTACTTTAGCTAATTCTTCAATGGAAAATGTTTTTTTAGATGTTGCATCATCTGTTGAAGGAGGCCATGTCATCTTTAATTTACCTCTTTCTGTAGATTTTTTCAAATTATTATCCAAAATATCAGGATGAGCACCTTCAGTACCTGAGTACAAGTCTTTATCAACTTCTGTAATTGGTTTAGGATCAACGGGTACACTATTAATGGGATTTATTTCTTCAGCTTGAGTATTGTCAATTGAACTACGTTGATCTTTAGAATTCCATAATTCCTTATGCTGCTTATGTCCAAAACCTTCATCATAATTTCCTTTTGATTTGAAAAGTTGCTTAAAATGGGGCTTACAGTATATTTTTCCATGGAGAGACGCATAATTTCCCAAGCTGCCGAATGGAAGAAAATTCGTTTTATGCTTTGACATATCATAAATTACCATACACCTCCCGCTTTCTCCCTTCCCCCCCACCCTCTGCCAAAGAAAAGTATGTAAAATCTTTATTTGCCAATTCCCATACAATTTCAAAGTCAAAATGAAGGAGAAGAGTCATGCTTGGTGATTTAAGAAAGAACATAAACTCATTCAGTTGTTGCACAGAATAAGCTTCAAATAGAAATGTTCCACAGGACTTCGGGGCTGTTTGGACCATTTTTCTTCATCTTATTAAAGTCCAAATCCTCAGTTTTTTTACCAAGTAGCAGCAGAATTTAGTCTTTGTGCTTTATTTGGATTCTCCTCCCAAATTAAGCAAAGGAAATGTGTGTAACTAACCCAACATGTGTTAAAATCAAAATTGTTGGCCTTTGTAGTCAGATAGTGCAATAAATCCTACATTTCATATACAGGTTACAGAGTGATTTGCTAATGCAGAGAGCCATCATAATTCGTTTTATGAATGAGGAAAATTAAGAGAAAATTTGGTGTGTTTCAGATGTCTTAAATTCCACCTGAGTTCCTGTGTCTACTGCCTCTGTTTCATGCTGTCCGGAAGGTCTGTAATGGTGAGCAGGAAGTAACATGGAGAAGAATTTGGAAGGTATTGGGATGGAGCAGTTCTATAAGAATTTAAAGGATTTGTTCTATGTCACAGTACAGATGTTAGGAGCAGAGAAGAAAAGGAGAGCTCAGGATACCACCCTGTCAACCCAGCATCCTACAGGCTGAATAATCCTACAGCTGAAAATAATTTCTCCATCTGTATTTATATTCAAAAGCAGAGCTGTGTGAGTGAACATGCAGGTACTTCTTACCTTAACTGACTGCCACAGTGGTGACATCGGAAACACGATTTATGAAAATTCTGCTTGTCGGCAACTAGACATTCCATGGGGTAAACTCTCTGTTGACACAGTTTGCATGTTTCATTTTCCTGAATCTGCAGTTTCTACAACCACATATTGAAAGGTTACAAGTTAGTATAAGCCACATGTTATGATTTGATTTGAACAGTATCAGTCCATATATTTTGTTAGAATATTTTCCATTTTCTGTTAACTGGTATCCCAGCTGTTTATTGTAGGGCTTCATTTTTGTTCAGCTAACAGTAATACTTTGAAAGTTAAAAGCTACTTACCTTTCCCTTTGCAGGAATCCATGTATTTGAAAGGACTGTTCTCTTCACCAGGTACAATATCTTCCATTTATTTGTAACAAATAATTATTTTGTGAAATGCGGTAGGATAATAAAAGATTTTCTCGTGTAAGTGGAATTGAGTATAATGTATGTATAATCTTTGAATGTACAATGTGATTTAAAGATCAATAAATAGGGATGGATGTTTGAAATTCTGATGAGGAAGTTTTGCTTAGCCATGCCAGATGCACATTAGGGGTTACCCCTTTTGTGGTAACCTCCAGACTGTGCACTCATATGGTCCAAATGTGCTATGGACATAATTATTTGTGGTTTTTACAATTTGGATTGTCAGACCTGAGACTTTGTTCAGTTGAATTTTAACACTAGAGTAGCTACATTTATATTAGCAACTTTATAAATTTTTTTGCTTCTATGAAGCGTATTTAATTATAAAGAAAACTATTTCTCTATAAGGTACAAAACATGAATAGAAAGCTTCATACCAGTAAGGGGCAGAAGGAAATAATGATGTTGTACTTGGAAGAATGCCTGCTGCTCTTCTGTCTTGATCTCCGAATTGCTATGAAAATTGTATTAGCAGACAAATACAAAAAGGGTGGACCAAATAATTGCTGTATGAATATATCTGTACTGATGATAGTAATGCCCCTTGACATCAGCAGAAAATTTGGCCCCTTTCAGCATTCTGTCTCCTGGTTTGCCTGCTGGTATTGATTTTATAACAATTCACAAATCAAGACAAAAAGTAATGTATATTTTATAGCTACAGCTTTAGTTGCCACATCTCTCTAGTGTCCATAATGAGGGCTGTGAAAAATGCTGAAAGTTAAATATCTTTAATATAATGTAGAACTTGCAAAAAAAAATAAGCCACCAGTAAAAAAAAAAATCTCCCATAGAATTGTTGGTCATGAATTATAAACTTGCAAATGTAGACTCTGCTTAGACTCCGAGGAGGCTGAGAGAGAGGCCCAGCAGGCATAAATTCAGTATTCCAGACTTGCCTCCCACTCACTACGCAAGGACCACTTGTGAGCCAAGCACCAGGACTCAGCTGAATACTCTTAGGTTCACAAGTATTCTGAATATAGAGAGGGAGGAGAGGAAGGAGACAAGGTAATTAGGAGGGGAAAAAAAAGGTGACATGTTGCCTGGAAAACTCTCATTGAATGGTTACTTGGCTTAGTTGGATAATTGATAGTGAGTGTTGTGCTTCAGAAGGCAAGTCAGGAGAAGAGGAAAGCAAAGAGGGAATACAAGGGAAGTTTATCCCAAAACAACTTCCAGGACTGAATAGTGAGCCAATATGCATCTTGAAATTGAATCATGTGTTGTGTGTCAGTGGCAAAGTTTTGGTGGCTGGGGGCAGCCTCTGTGAGGAGCGGCAGGGGCTGCCCCGTGCTGGGCACAACCAGCTCTGGATGCAGTGCACGGCGGGGCCGCTCAGCCGTGCTCCTTGTCTCTGGGAAAACGTGTTCAAAGAAGGCAAAAAGCTGCGCATGCAGCCAGGCCTGAGGGGAAAAATGTGTCAGAAACAGCCCTGTGAACACCAAGGTCAGAGAAGAACAAGGGGGAGGAGGTGCTGCAACAGAGATTCCCCTGCAGCCTGTGGAGGAGACCAGGGGAGCAGGTGTTTCCCTGCAGCCTGCAGAGAGGACCACGCAGGAGCAGTCATCCACACCACAGTCTCTGGGAAGCACCACAGCAGAGGAGGTGGGTATTCCAAGAAGGAACTATGGCATATGGAGAGCCCATGCTGAAGCAAAGGAAAAGTGTGAGAAGGAAGGAGCAGCGGAGAGGAACTGGTATGGACTAACCCCAGCCCCCTATTCCCCATCCCCTCTGTGCTACTGGGGGTGGGAGACGAACAAGGAAGAGTCAGGAGTAAAGCTGAGACTGTGAAAAAGAGGGCAGGAGAGGAGGTGTTGTAGTGTTTGTTTCTCACAATCTATCTTAATTGGCAATTAATTTTTCCCATGTCTGTAAAACTAATGGATAAGTATCCTTATGTTGTTCCCTGTCTTTATATTATCCCATAAGCTGCTTCATTCTAATTTTTCTCCCTGCGTTGTTGAGGAGGGGGAATGGGAGAGTGGCTGGGGGAGGCAGGTCAACACACCACATGTGAATGGTCCTACAAAATCAGTGAACAAAAGGCTGGTCTGCTATTTAAGGTCATCAATATTTATCAGATAGAAGAGATTAAAAACAAAATCCAGAGGCTCAACTTCTAGAGAAGCCCCTATTCTACTGGAACTGGGTATTTCCACTCACTTTTAACATACTTGCTTTTACTGAGACTGTCTGGGATGCAGTTATTTTCTTCATAGCAGCCCTTGTGGTGCTGTTTTGAATTGGGCTCAAGTGTTGATAGCACACAGTGTTTTAGCTGTTGCTCAACAGTACTTGCACAGTGTCAAAGTCTCTTCTTCCTCCCACTCTGCCCTCCCACCCCATCCCAAGCAAGCAGGCTGGGGATGTGCAAGAACTTGAGAGAGCACATAACCAAAAGAGCTGACCCCAGCTGACTGAAGGGATATTCCATAGCATGTGGCAAGATGCTTAGCAACAGAAACTGAGGGAGGGAAAGGAGGAGGACGACGGGACATTCAGAGTGTTTGTCTTTTCAAGTCATAGTTGTGCATGTTGAGGCCTTGCTTTCCAGGAAGTGCCTAGACATCAGTTCTTTCCTTTGCTTTGCTCATACCCCAGCTTTGCTTTTTCTATTAACCTGTCTCTACCTCTGCAACAGGCTCTCTTGCTTTTGCTCTTCTGATTCTTTCTCCCACCCTGCTGTGGGGGAGTGGGTGAGTGGGTGTGGACTTAGCTGTCAGCAAGGGCCAACCCACCACATGAAGTATTTTGTTGGATCACCACCAGGCTGTGCCTCATTTTACAGGCTCACAACCTACTCATGTTTAATTCTGCTCCTAGTGTGAGCAGAGGTACCTCTCCTCTCTTGGTGCACAGTGCTGGGAATCCCAAAGCAGGGCTCTCTGCTCAGGAGTGATGCTGGTTTAGCTTCGTGCTTAGCTTTGTCCCACCGTTTTCTCCGCTGTCCAAGCATAAGCATTCAGTTCATGTAGCAAATGGCTAAAGCTATGGCAACATCTGGTCTTCCTGCAGGATCCCATCCATATTCAGTGCCCAAAATAGATGCAGAAAAGGAGGACACTGATATTCATCTTTCAGAAGCATATGTAATATTTTCTATGTTTCAAATGCGTAACTTTGCAATCCAGATGCTATTTTAATATAATTTTTAAGTAAAACATGCACCATGAGAAAGAAGTCACGCTTAATTTTCCATGTTTACTTCATATTCAATTATAAATATATTTATATATATTCACACCTTATAGTTAAAAGTTTTGTTCAATATGAAACAAATAACAGGCTTCAGCTCTTTGAAGGACACACTGAATGGCTCCACTCCTTAGTGATGTGAAACCTGGACCCTGACATCTTGTTTTGTTGCCTAAATTCAGACTAGGGCTTTATGAACTGGTTTAATCACCCAGCAGTTTTGTTTTTTTAAAAATTGCATAGTAATTTGTAAACAATTTCAGTAATTTTACTCAAACAGCAAACTTACTGAAACATAGTTCACTTTGTCTAAAGTCACATCTTGTATTTTACTGAACTAAAAATGGATGTGTGCAAAACATGAGCATTATTTTATCTCTTCAGCTGTTTTGTACAGGCAACATTTTACCTCAGTTTAGAGGATGTTGTGTTAATTTTAGCATGAAAAGCCAGGTGCATTCTGTGTACATTTTCTAGCATGTTAATATATTTCAAATACAACAGTCATGCTATATTAATTGTAATATCTATTTTTAGTATCTTTTTACTTTGCTGCATATAATTCTTCAGGATAGATTTCTTAGTGTTAACCCTAAATTCCTGCATCTTCAGCTTCTCAGTCTTCTGGACTTCATGGAAATCTATCTATTTGAATTCCTACATTTTAATTTTGTACTACTTGGGTGTCACTGCCATCAAATTCAGAATCAGAAATTGTCCTTTGCTCTAGTGTTACAGGAGCTGCTGTACTTTTTGTGGGACCTTGATCTTGCTTCTCTGATTTTTCTAATGGGTGTTTCCGCTGGACTTAATCTCTCTGGATCCTGTGTGTGCCAAGGCTGTATGTTGCCATGTGTGTAGCACCACTTATGTTTTCCTCCACTGAGATTACACATAAGAGTTTTATTTCCATGAGATCTTTGGTCACAGGTAAAAGCTGCATTTGTCTGGTGTGTTATTGTGTGATGCCTCTTTTCAGTGTCTTATCCATGGACAGCTTTGTTCTCCCGTCTTTGAAGCTCTCTCTGGTAACAGAGAATGGCTGAGGTTCAAAATGTATTATACTTCACACTTCTGTGAAGAGCTCAGCTTCTCCTTCAGCTCAGGCCTTGTCTGCAGCAAGTTAAGGGAAATCACTGGGTTGAGCTGCTCAAGTTTATCTGGGTTCTGTGTTTTCAGCATGTATCTCAGAGTCTTTACAGCACCATTAGAAACCTCTTAGATGCGTGTTTCAGCTCATGCTTGTTCCTCACTGGGGTGATTTTTATTCATATAGTTCACTGGCTGCCTTTCAAACATCCACCTGCCTGCACCAATGCCTCTACCTAATGCAAGGACATTGTCCAGGGTTCCTGCAGAGCGTGGAGCATGTGCATGCAGCCCGTCAAGAGGCTGGGTCTGAAACATTCAGGCTGTGTATTTCAACATTTCCTCCTGCAATGATTCCTTCTCTGCTGTACTTCTAGCTTTATCTGGGTCTGGAGGATCATCTTTACATGGAACAAAAAGCTGGTTCTCACAGACCTGTCTCAGAGAGAGGATCTCTCCTCTCTGGGTTTCACGCCTCTCTAAGCATTATTTTTCTGGCCTTGTGAACATCTGAATGATGAAGGCAAAGCCATTTCTAGCCTGCTGCGCATCTAAAATCATATTCCATGTTTCAGATACGTGAGATAAAATATTAGAAAATGTTTTTCTAAGTGTTTTTTTTTTTTTTTTAAGATTGGGTATAAACATTTATATAAATATCTTAGTTCACATAAATTGCTATGGGTTCAGTTCTGTGGACACAGTGGACTTTGTTGGAGAGCTGGATGATCCAGTGGACTCAGAATATACTGACATTTCTATTGCGGCTTTTGCGTAAGTAGTGGGAAATCTTCCTGTGCTTCCACATATCTGGAGCAAATTATTGCAGAGGTAGAAGTTCCATCCTGTTTTTCCTTGCTGTAGAAATTTCCTGTAGCCTGCTTGCTGAAGCTGTAGCAGTAGCAGATGAGCTATTGAAGGCAATAGAATTTCCTGGTAGGTATTCTCCATCTTTAAGGAACAAAAGTGGTGGGTTATCTGTGGGTTTTGAGTTGTTTTTTTCTTTCTTTTTTTTTTTCTTTTTTCTTAAGTATAGTAATGTAGAAAACAATTTTTCTATTCTGCACAAAAGCTAGTTCTGCAAGCATCCAAGCAATAGGATTATAATAGGATCTGGAAAGACACAATCTATCAGCTATTGCTCAGAATGCATAAAAACCAATCTTTTGAGCTAAGAGCTGTGCTATTCGCACCATAGAATATATGTGAAAAGAAATGTGGAATTCATGCAAAATGATCATTGAGCAGTCTTGGAGATTTTGCTGCAACAAATGCAGACTTTGCACTATAAGCGTGAGAAACTTTAGCTGTATCTTATGCTCATTTTAATTTCTTTTGAAAGTGGTATATTCCATGCTTCTGAGGGTCTGTGATGGCAAATTATACATACTTACAGATTCAAAACGAGGAAAGAGGAGGCTATTCAGCAGAGGAGGAGAAAATGCAGAAGTTTTTACCTTTAATTGTTTTTGTCACATACTGTAAGTACTTCTGGAGCCTTCTAATGTCTTTTGTATTACATTAAGTGTGCTGAATTCCTGAAATCCATATATTCCCACCACTTCTACAGGTTTCATTTTTAATCATAATTATTCAAAATAGAAAATCAGACAGCATGACAGACCAGTGTCTTAACTTCTAATTTGCATAAGGAAAGATCCCTGTTATTATAAATACAGACCTTTACTTCTTTAGCAGCTGTTGCCATCTCTCTGTCAGAGTGAACAGCCTTTTCCTGAGCTGCCTTCTCAATCTGCTGTTTTAAAATCTGTGTTACAGTCTTTGGGAGCTCTTCGTTCTGAGCTGAATTGATTACTGCAATGGGAAGAAGAATAAAAAAGATTGTTTTTCCTCCAACCTGCATTTTATGAAATTGACTTTATCAGTGAATTATAAAATATTATTGTCTTAGAAAAGTTGTGTTTAGCCTTGTAGAAGTCTAGAGAGCCACTTGGTCAGTCAAGAAATCCATAGAGAAAATGACAGAATAATTGTTGAGGGACACGATAGAAGCTAGTGTTTTGCCATACCTGAGCAGTGTGGCAGGGCTAAAGGGTGACTGAGGTCTGTGGGAGAATGTAATGCGTGAATTCTACAAGGGCTAAACTGCAGCAGCAGCAGTGTCTTAGCACTGTGATCGTATTCTGCAGGGTTATTCAGTTCAGCTACAAACTGAACCTGACCCACCCACAGCTTTGTACATACACAGACCAGTGTTTGCCTGTATTTTCAGACAAGTCGTCTAGTCCTCAGTTCTTTCAAGCAACTGAGACCATATTTAAAACCACTTCCTTATGCAAAAATAATCTCTTCATGCTGAATTCCAGACTCATTTCTTAAGTCCCATTGAAGTTAAGGAATGTGCTTTGCTGAGAATTTGGAGCAGTGTGTGTTTTCATAGTTGTATGCTAAGAACAGTGCATTTGTGGGAGTAAAGACATTTGCCATTGCTCATTTGTGAGCCTTTATTCTCATGCCACTTCTTACCTGTGTCATGCTGAGTGAATGCAGAAGCCATTTTTATTTCATGAGTAACTTGCTCGTGAGGAGAAACCTGTGCACAAAACCTTCGCTTTAGTCATGATTTAGTGCAATGCATAAGAATTTTCCATACTTCTGAAACCGTATTTAAAGTGTTGCATTGATGAAAAATATGAATGTAAATCTAAAAATTATAATAATAAAACAATACTACATTAAAAACACTTAGTAAAACATCTTTAAAAAATATTATGCACTGACTAATGAGGTAAGCTCTCAGCAGAACATCCAGATCTTGCTGTACCAAGAGGTAAAGGAGGAAGAGGCAAAGGACAATCAGTAATTGTCCAATGAGATGATTATTAAATGAAATAGTTACCTCCTGTGTTTGAGAGGCTTCTGTTTGGCTTTCTTTGGATGTCATTTCATTGCACTCAGCTTCCTTGGTGCTGCTTGATACTGTGTGGTGCCTGCTACTTGATGTTTCCTCGACACAAACCAAGATAATTCCCATTAACAGCTAATAGTAAATCAGATTTTTTTTTTCCATGAAGGGCTGTCAGAAATTAATTCTAATGTAAATGGTGTAACTAGAGCAGCCATTTTACAGCAGAGTACCATTGTTATTATCTTTGATATTTGTTGCTATCAACATTGGAACAGGCTTTTTTATAACACGGAAGATGTCAAGTCTTTGTTACTGCAGCGAGACGCTGGCCGGCACATATGGCAAGCTGCATGAATAGATACAACACATAATTGGACTGGGAGGGGGCAGAGGTGCCAAGGAGGGCTTGTTCTGGCTTTATGTGCCATGCCTCCAACTTGTTGCCTGTCAGCAGGCATGATGTTAATGCAACTTTTTAAAAGCGAATGTAATAATATATCTGTATGAAGTGATGACTCCTTGCATTTGCTTTATAAAGTTCTTCCAATGCAAAAATCATGCTGAATTGCAATTGTGAAAAATATGACCCTTAGAGTAGCCAAAAGATCCTATAAAATACATAGGGTAGCACTGTAACTACACACCTGACAACTGCAGTGAATAAGGAGAGTGTATCTTCAGGAGTTTAAAGCACTGTCTGAGATGTCTGTGTAAACTTTTCTGAGTCTGTGTTTGGCTTGGCTTCAGATTCTGACAGTGATTTGTTTTCTTATTTGAAGCCTGCCACAGAACCTGTGTTACATCATATTACCTGTGTCCACAGAGTACTTTGAGACTTAGTGATTAGAAGAAATAAATCTGAAAGGTTGATATTATTAAGGCAGCAGTCCTGTGCTTCCTCTTCCATGCACACAGAGCCATCTAACAAATAGTTTCACTCATGTCAAATTATATTTTCTTCTTCCTCTATTAGAAGGAAGCTTGTCTGTTAGTTTCTACTGGTAGTAATCTTTCAGATGAAAGGAGCTTCCAGTCCCTCCAGCAAGAGCTTCCCAAGTGTTCAAAGTAACTTGAAGTGAACGGAGGCAGTACTGTGTTTCTGAGATTGCTGCTGTACCTCTAGTGCAACATAGAGCTGTGAGCTTCCTGCATCTCAGGTCCTGGCTACTACTTGAAATTCAGCTAATTATGGTGCTAGAAATTAGTTCTTTCTCTTAGTCATGCCATGAAAGCAGATATTTACAGGATTTATTCCACCTTCAAACTAAGGAATGCTTACACTGTTTGCATCTCCATTAATATTTCTGCTGAATCAATATAGGGGTCATCTACTGCCTGGGCTGTAGTTCCTGCCATGCAGTAGGCAGCAAGGGTTCTTAGATCTATGGCAGAGAAACAAATGAGCATCCCCTCCATGGGCTTTAGGAATTCTTTTCCACCTCTGTGCTGCCAAATGCTGTTTCAGCTCTAAGATGAATTTAAATTGTTCAAACAAAAGGTAGAATAAATTTTCTTATTGCTGACCCAGTAAATGATTTAGTGCTTTACCAGTATCAAAATCAATCCTATCTGAACTGTCAGAGAGCACTGAGCCTTGAGGAGAGCAGGTCACAGCATGTCCTGCTTTTACAGGATGTCCTGGTTTACACTTGCAGGTTCTGTGTGCATGTTGTGAGGGAGCTGCACAACATATGAGGAGATGTAGAGCTAACCACATACCAGGTTGAAAACAGGTGGTTCAAAAAGAATGAAGTGCAAATTTTTCGATCTATTCTCTGTTTAATGACTGTGTAGGTGTATGTCTAATATGCTTTTTCATTTTATGTGGATATGCTTTTTAATATATTTATGCATATATATGCTTTTTCATTTAAGATATGCTTTTCTGTTCTAATGTGCATGTTTTAGATATGTAATTCAAGTTCTCATCACTGGAAAAGCTCATTCATGAGATATGAAATATGTTCAGAATAGTCATTATGTGTCCTTTGAATGGTGTGGAGTATTAAAAAGAAATATAATTAGACTTTATGTAGTCAAGAAGCAAATCTAATCTGAATGTCACTACTGCTTTATTGCTGTAACTTTGGTACTGCTTATGAAGTAGTTGCCATATTGCAAAAGATCATAATCATTTAATGCTATAGCTATGGCCATCTAAAATGCAGCCCAAACATCATGAGCCAGATTTTGACGATATAATTACACAGCCTTTCTCTGGGTGTGCTGGCAGGAAGAGGGGCATGGAGGATCTCTTATTTTGGGCATCAGTCAAAATGGCTAATTGAAATTCCAGTAACAGGGTGTTAAATGCTGCTTGTTTATTACTCCGAACAAGTGGAGAGTTAGAAGACCTGTGGTTTCATCCCTCCTCTGTAACAGCCAGCTGTTGGATCTAGGATTACTGTAGGTAGGATTAATTTCCTCTACCCCATTACGGTTTCTGGCATGTTTTGTAGATCCTATGGACTTTGTAGTATATTCTATAAAATCGATCAGTTATTTTTTGTTTATGGCATGTCATGAGTAAGCTTCAGAAAACACTGTCAGCTGGATGATTGTTGGCATGCCGCTCGCTCATGAGGTTTCTTACAATTTTAAAATTTTCTTTCAGACTCCTTTATCCTCCAGTCTCTCACATTTGTTTCCTGTCACCCTCTGTGTGGGCTGGTGGCCTTCCCATGCATATCTGTATGGGACTGTAGTGTGCTGTTGTATCTCTGGGTAATAAGTTATTCTAACCTAAAACAATACTATTTAAAAATAAACATGTAAGTCAGAGAATAAGTCTCTGTAAGTTTCGTTAGAGGAGTTTTTTTTTATGTAGGCATTCAGATGCTGTTACTGAAGAGAACTGTAATTGCTACACACATTTTATGTTAGTGGCCCATGCAACAACTTAAGTGCTTCTATACTGCGATAATTTAGATAGAATTCTTATTGAAACATGTGCCAAGACTTGAATTATCAGTAATTATTCTGTGTAATTTAGACCAAGGTTTGTTTTTTAGTGTTGATATTTTTGCAGTTAGCTTCTGTTCTAATAACAGACAGATCATACTTTCTCTTTCAAAAATAGAATTGTTTTTCAGCTCAGAATATATTCACTTACATTATATGTATGTGTGCATAAAACATGTATACAGTTCTCTATATATGTATGTATTTCAAGGGGATCAAATGGCTCAAGGTTCATCCAAGCGCAAGAAAGACTTTTACTATCTCACAACTGATGCAACTAAACTGTGTTTAGCTGAACTGTACATTATGGTCAACATATAATCTTTCAGAAACTGCCTAATGTAATATTGCTTATGTGTTGGCAGATTTAAAACTTTCTGTTTTAAATGAACAGTATGTACAAACTTGCAAGCAGTAGTGGAAGTAAATTGCGAGCCTAAATCTTCAGTTACAAAGTCAGTGGCAGTGGAATGAATATTTGGCATGGATCTTAATTTCTTCCTCAAAGCAATGCTTTTTTACCTATTTATGTTCTTAGCACAGTCTCGCTGTGCATCAGCACTATGAGAGTCTTGCAGAAATTTCTTATAAGTTCACTTATCTGCTCTTAATCCCTATGATTTGTCAGCATTGCTTATTTGTATGTATATACTTAGGGTGTCTTGGGCACTGAGTGAATGATTTTCATAAAAACATAAGGTTTTCACCTTTCACTGACATTTTCCCATTATTCAATCTTATTTTCTGCAATTGCTAGAAAATTGGCAACTGCTACAGTAGCCATCTTAGAAAATTCCTCTGCAGTGACCCTCAGTGAAAGAGGGGTAGCTATACCTGTGTCAGCGCTGGCACACTCTGCTGTGTGGTTGAGTGAGTATCGGAGGCTTTCGCTGTATTTCACACCTCTCTGCTATGCAGGAGCTTCAGCTCACCTGCCAGCAATGGCTTGTTTCTGACACTGGGCACTGAGCCTCTGCCTGAGCAGTCAGGTAGCTGAGCTGGGGTAACAAAGCACTCCAGGCTGGCACCTGCACAGGTGTAATGCCAAAGCTCGTGGCCTCTCCTCAGCTTGGTGGCTGATGCTAGAAGGTGCTCATGGTGCCAGTGGTCAGAACACAGACCAGGTCTCTAAGCAGACTCTGGTTGAGTTTATGAGCACAGGGCAAGTCTGCAATCAGTGTTCATTGCTGCTCGCCATTCTGGCCACGGGTTTAGTGCATTCTACTGGTATTATGGCACCTATTACAAGGAACCAGTCTCCATTACAATGTAGAGAGCTATGAGTGATGGCTGCTGCCTGAGAAAAACAGGAAGATGATTAGTAATTATTTGCATATTTGATGACAGTATTTTGAATGAAAAGTCATGAACTCCTTGTACAATACTTGGAACATGTAGTAAAATCTTCAGCTATTTAGATTAATGTTTAAAAATTTAATTGCTTCCTTATTTTAGCTTGAATTAATAGTTTGAATTTATCCAGATCTGGAGATCTGTCTTCAAACTACGTGTTTTCTCTGTTTTGCCCCAGGATGGATTCAGTGATCTTAAATAATCTTTCAACTGCTTAAGGGTATAATCCCATTTTCCATGAAAGTGCAGTTATGTTACTTAGAAATGGGATTTTACGGTCTAGCAGTAAGTTATTCAACCTAAATTTAAAGATGGTTCCATATGGTCTGAGTGATTTCATTTTTTCAGTGAATGTGGCTATTTCTGCTGATGATTCGAGAGAGCCTCCTCAACTAGCCACAGAGGAAAAATACATGGATAAGTGTTGTTGAGGTCACATCTTGACTGACAAAATGGAACCATTGTAGTGGCTTTGTGGAGAGCTAGATGTCCAGGGAAAATGCATCTACACATCACAGAAATGAAATTATTGGGTTCTGTGTAAGAGGAAAGTCACATAATTTCTGTACAGGGTTCTGCATTTCTTCATCCAGGAAACTGGCAGGTAGAGTGGGCCCCATCATCAGAAAAGTACCTGCATTACATCCTATTACCATGGATTATGCGCCGCTGTGGGTATGTCCCACTATGGGATTTTTCTGCTTAATTAAAGATGCATTAATACCCTTACAGCAAACTGTATCTTCTTCCCTGCAAACTGGAGTTTTGCTTGTTGTCCATGCCAATTGTTGATACAGTTATAAATGTATAAGAAACAAGAGATGAGTGGTAGATATGATGATATTTATTTAACATTAAAATAAACCTATGGCAAAATGTTAATGCATCTTTTTCCACAAAGCTGTGAGAACAATATTGCTTAAAAATCTCTCCAAGAAGTGCAGGATGGTAAAGAAATTTACTGTTTTTCAGAGTGCACAGGACAGATTGTACAGTGTTTTATAGTAAGGGATTTCACGTAGTCCAAAATTGTTATGTCCTACAATTTTTCATGGTATATGCTAATGAAGCAATGAAATGTGACGGTCTTTTATCTGAAGTAACACTTAGCTGCTGCTTTGTTCTACTTTTATGTAACATCTGCATTCTTCTGTGCAATTTTTGATTTGTTTAAGGGAATTTATTAGATTTAATTCAATGGAAGCAGGAAATTTCTTTTGAAAGAGAATGGCTTAACATCAAGTGCAGTAAATGCAAAATATCACCATGACACATGATAGTGTATAAATCCCCGTCTTATAGACAGGGTTCAATATAAAATACTGCTATAGTAATAATCTGCTTTATTCAATCTAAGTCTACTTGAGTCTAGTCTATATTGAGTGTACATCTGCATAAAAAATACATGAATCCTGTGGTACATCTTAAACGTAAAATTCTGTGAGTATGAACATTAGGGAAATGTTGTCTCAGTCATAACGAAAACTCTTCAGTAAAGCAAGAAATCATATTTTTTTCCTCAAGTTATCTAGCAGGGCGGACCTAATTTGTTCGTGTTCAAATGCTGTTGTTACCTGTAGAGATCTTTGCTGGTGCTGGTACTGAACAAAGGTCTTTTTTGGAGACATCCTTTGCACTTTCTCAAATTGTTTCCTCACTGCTGCCAGGCCACCAGGCACAGTACAGAACTTGGTCTTCTGTGAACTCTAGAATGATAAAATAAGACCAGTTGTTTTCTATTTGGACTAAAAACGTACGTATATGAGGTTGGGTTTTTTTTAATTAGTTAACAACAGTATGCAGGAATGACTCAGACATTCATAAATACTATTTTTGGCAAGTTCATAGACCACTGCACAAGAGCTATACTTTAAGATTTAGGTAACTTAAAGGTATGTTTGGCCTGAATCTTGAGCACCAAAAGAAATAAATCCCATCTGCTTGATTTGCTGTAACAACCACTTTCCGGAACAATCCTTCTGCTGGTTCCCTCTTCTACTTGTCTCTTCTGAATTCTGTGGCATGCAAAGTTGCCACCTCATCCTCTCTGTGTTTCCAACAGGTATTGTTGAAAAACATGCAGAGAGCTTCAAGCAGGCCTTCGTGAGATGACCCGTCTTCACCAACAACAGCAACGGAGATCACAAGAGGGCACTTACCCTCAGGCTTCCTGTTCTAGTTCTGTCCCTTATATGTTACTTTTTAGATGGTATTGGACACAGCTTTCAGCATTTCAATTTATTAATCACTATGCAGAAAAAAGCCCACCCAAAAATTAAAAATACCTTTGTAATGAAGCTACTAAGAAATGTTAGAATTACTATTTATTTATGAGTAAGTAAGCAGATCATAAAAAAACAGGTGGGTTTTTTTTTCCCATGATGAAGGCGGCATGATTGTATCTGTACATGGATATGTGAATGAACATTTCAGGCACACATTAACAGCCATTTGGAGATATTTTGAGCAGGTGAATGCAGTTATGGGTCCTCTAATGAAATTTATTAATTCCTTTTAATGGAACGAAATATAAAATTCCTTTTTCAGTCAACCATCCATTTCAGAAAGAAACTGCAAGAAGTTTCTGAGTGTAAATGAAATAGTTCCTATGTGCTCAACACAGTTAGGTTGGGTCAGGATTCATGCAGTTCTTTCCTTTGTGAGAGATTCCTAACTTCAGCAAAGTTTCCAATTGCTGGACTAGGAAATTGAGACCTTCTCAGCCAGGTGAAATGCAGGAATCTGCTCCAAATACACACCAAGAGTTGGGAAATAAGGAAGTGAGCAGGCAGGAATTTGATGGCTGGGAAACACCTGGACTCTGGTGGCTATTTTCAGTATGTGGTTTCTGGACTATCCAGGCACCCAGAAGGTCCCTTGAGGTGATGCAGACCATTTTTCCCAAGACTAAAGTGCAGGTAAGACTGGGAATCCTTCTACAGCTGTACTTGCATGTGGATGATGATGATGGCTGGTGAGAGCTGGATTGTAGTCCTTCTTTTGCCAGATATGGTCTCTGATTTACAGAAATTACTCTGGCCTAGTTTACAGAGAGAAAAAGTTGTTCTTTCCATGTGCTGAAAGTTTAGTGTAAACAAAGACCATTGTCATTGTCACATTAGAACAAGCCATCATGGTGCCTTCTGTTTCCTTATACAAGGGATCTGAGCTGCAACTTCTAGGTAGGATTTTAAGATATGGTAAAAACACACTTTTTAACCCTTAGTACTTCTGCAGAACTGTGGAAGATTTTTCTGGGTGAAATCTGGAGACACAGTTTTCAGATGTTCCTGACTGATAATTCAGTGTGTGGTGAAGCAGTCTATTTTACTAGTTTATAAATTCTGTTAACCAAATACATTATGTGCTACTTGGTATCAATATTTTAAAATTTGCAGTAAAATGCTTAATCCCTACTGATAGACATGTAGAGAGAGATGTAAAACAAAATTAAGAAGTTTTTTTTTCCTAAATACTCTTTCGTATAATGCCGATTATTCATAATTTTATTACAAAACAATCCTTTTTCATTCACCTCGTCTCATAGGGCTACTATTTTAGAATGCAGCAATTTCAAATTCTTTAGTTTGAGCAGCAAAAGGTCTAAACTTAATGTGCTTTTGAATATGATTTTTTTGTTTAATAATGTTTTTAGTAATGCAGAAGCTGCTAGGTTCATCTGTCACAAGCCTATGGCCCTAATAAATGCAGCTCATGCAGCTGTGAAAGAAAAAATCCGGTCCTTCTAATGAGTTAAAAGGAATTGTCCAGGTGACCAAAGGTTTATAGCAAGAAAAATCTCTTTCAGCAGAGACTGACACATCAAAACGTTTGCTAGGTAGGTTTGGTAATTTAGGTGTCAAATTTTGGTCCCCATAATGGTCCATCAGTCAGCTTGGATAAATAAAGAATGCAGGATATGTCGCTATGCAAAGCAGACTGAGATCTAGGAAGGTAAGAAAGCATTGATATCTTACATGAGCAAAGGACACAGCAGCCTTGTACATAGCCATTCTTTCTTTAAAGGAGACAGTCTCCTGGAAATCCAGCCGTGTGTTATCAGCCCTGGGAGTGCTTTCTTTAGGTTGTCCTCTTACAAGTTTGCGAGACTCCGCTGTAAGCACAAACAGACATTGCGTTTTCTAAGAGGAAAATAGCTACATTTTTTCTAAATCTCGAAAGAAAAGAAAAGCAGTAATAGAAAGAAGTATCATCGACTTTTTGGCAACTGTATCTTATTTTCAATTTAGAGCTTATAGGGTAGAGAAAAATTTAAGGCAATGAAACTTTTCAAGAACTGTCTCTTCATCTGGCACAGAACATAGTGCCAGGGAAGGCGTATCCCACCAAACACAGAAGATTTCCAAGGCACACCTGGCTTTTCTGCCTGTTCCCTGTGGAACTGTTAAGTGGCATAGGTGTTCAAAGTTCAGATATAGCAAGCAAATATAGCAAGTGATTCTAATCTCCAGTAAAAATCAGATGCAGACCTGCATAGAAGAGTGATCTCAGTGTAAATATACTCAGTTTGTTAGTATTTTTACCTGACGCTACTCATAATTTACATAAGGATAAGTTTCTTTATTATGCTTATCCCATGCAGTAATTTTGCATATTTCATGTTATCATGATCGACAAAAGAACTGTACAGTTCAAGAAATAATAATAGCAGCAGTGAAAGAGTCAGTGAAAATCAGCTGGAAGTAAAAGATTTTCAAGGAAAGTAGAAATCGGAAGAGAGGGAAAACTGCTGTTTTTCAGATAAGAAGTCTGTACATTAAACCAAAGCTAACCAAAACCATGGAAAAATTGAAAGTACATTTTGGCAATGCAGAGGGATAGTTCACCACAGCCAAAAAGTGTCAGTTTGTTTTTAAAGGCAGATTGAATTATGTAACAGACCAGTACCAGGATGAAATTTATAAGCCATTGCTTTAATTCTCAAGAATGTTTAGGAGTTTAAAAACTTTCTTGGTATTGCTCTGGTTCAACAAGGGATTTTTGGATTCTACATAGTCATAAGCATGTGAATGGTTTCATTAAGTGCAATGGGAATACTTGTGCATGAAGTTAGACGTGATTTAATTCCTTGCTGGTATGGGGCCAATGAATTTAATGGACTGTTTTAAAAAACATTTTAATAGATACATATTATTAACCACCTGGGGAGTGAAGGTAGTAAAACCTATTCTCTTGTTAGTTTTAAAAGCTTTAAACAGAAAATTTTGTGTCTTAAGAAGCTAGTTGGGTTATAACATAATGTGAAACTCTTTATAGTGGTATGAGAGACTATATGATCTAAACCTTTGCTCATTTTGCTCTAAGCTTTGCTCATTCAAGAGAATCTGAAGGTATAATATATTGTGATATATTCTGATTCTTTCAGAGATAAAGGTATGTTTTGAAATTAACTAGTTGGCGAGAAGAGCCTTATCTTTATCAAGCTGAGGTATGCCAACAAAATCTGTTTGCCTTTATCATACGGGACTTGTGCAATAGTATCTATTTCAGAGAATTTAAATCTTTTACTAGTCATGAGTTATATTAATTCTATAAAGTAAACAAAGCTTGACAAATCTTCTGTGCATAATAGAAGTTGAGAATTCTGGCTTTCTGCCATTTTTTTCCCAACAGTATGCCGACATTAGCTATCCAGTATGGGCTTCTCCAGGTTTTCATGGTAGGTTGAACAGCAATATGAACATTGCCTTGATTGTTTTTAGTGGAGACAACAAAAGTTGTTGGTGCTCAGTCACAGAGCTTGCAGTAAATGTTGCTCAATACCTGTTCTAGGAAAACAAGATTTTGGCATAACTGGGACGCTTAGGAAAAACTTCCATAGCACTTCAGTGGTTTGAGAGTATTGTTCTTGCTGAAAAATTGAAGCAAGTTGACATATATTGTTAGTGGTTATAGAAAACTCAAATCTCATGGAGATGGGAGAAATAATCTATGGATCAGCATTATCTTATTTTTTTCAGTGCCTGAGTATTTATTCAAGTGCAGAGTTGCAGATTTCAGTGACTGACTTCAGCTATTAGAAGTTTAAGGGTTTTCACCATGGATTTGAAACTAAAATGAGTCTATAGGGAATTCACTTCTCATAAGACTGTCTGAATGCAAAGTGGGATATTATGGTTCTCACAGGAACATAGAAAAACATTATCCCCTATGGGTCTGTCACATTTTTGGAAAAAGCTTCACTTATAAGAATATAAATTGTTGACTGTGCGTTTTTTCATAAATCATATTCTTATTCCTGGTGGATCAAAAAAGGCTTCTGAAACATGCTGTGCCATATTTAGATTTGGAGGCAAAGTGGATGTGGAATAGAGGATTCTGTTTTCTTGTTAGAGAAGAAAAGGAAGGCTTTGTACTAGAAGACTCTAAAAGGAGAAGGGAAAAACACCCCAAAAATAGTCCTTAAAACCAAAGATACCTGAAAAACATGAGAAGATGCAGAGAAGAGGCACAAAAAATACTGCCACAGAGAGAACTGTAGCTGTATCTAGTTAATGGAATAGGTTGTTATGGGGTGATATGGTCATAATGTATAATTATCCTCCCAAGAAGAAATGAGGAGGTATTAAAGGTCTCTCATTTTGTAGGTAAAAAAGGAAAAAAGCTAACCAGTGGCTGAAAGTTAAACTTGATAAAAGAGCAGGGCTGTAGTTTGAACAATGGGCTTAATAAACTTAGCAGCATTAACTAGAAAAGGTCTTGTGCATTGAAATTTCCCTTTAAAATTCTAGAGTCTGAAATAGATAAACATGCAGTCCAAACATTTTCTGATTTAAAAAAAGAGTGGAATCAATAACTGTTTGATACGATGTAGAAGGCTTATTAATTTTATTGGCAGACTGGACAAGTCTTTTAATGCTATTTATTTGGGTGATCTGTTGTTTTACAAAAGGTCAAGTCCTAGACACTCAGAAGTCACTAAGTGGTTTTCAATCAGAAAATTTGGTCATGCATATTCTTTCTCTGTTAAAACAAACCAAAACACAGATATAGCCACCCTTTGATATCGTCAAGCAGTGGTCTCCAAAGTGTAACGCGTGCACCCCAGGGGCTGTGCAAGGCAGTGCTTTGGGGTGCAGGAATCTAATATTTTCTTGTGAATAAACACTTCTAAAATATTTCTTTCTTCATCCAACCTGCTTTAACATTTATTTTGTTGTATGTTGCCTAAGGTTGTATTAGTAGAGTAGTACAGGTACATGATTTGTAAGACATTTGTAAGTATACAGACATTTGTAAGTAAATATACAGACACTGGGAGGGCACACTCATAAATATTTTAATGGTAGAGGTGACCATCAAAAAGGTTTGGAGACCACTGCCATAAAGCAAGGTATCAGGTCAATGTGGTAATGCTAACCTTCAGAGCTGTTGCTATAGCCATTTTCTGACGACATCTTTTCAAAGATTGCTCTCCCTCTTTTCACGCTAGACTCCTCCAGAGAAATGGCAGAATGGTTCCCAGGCTGACTCTTCAACGGTGCTGAAAGTGAATTTCTCTCACTTTCTGTTTCCTGTTACAAGATCAAGAAGAGGATATGTGTTACAAGTTAATGGTAGGAAAGAGATGTGGGTTCTGGGGCAAAGGGAGAGCCAGAGGATTAAAACAGGGTGCTATTTTGGGGGAGATGTTCTCAAGAACGCCATAAGGTAAATTTCTTTAGCACTGCACAGTCACGTGGTACTACCCAGTTTATTGTTCAACAGACTGTGATGCTTAGAAGTTTTCTTTGCCATTTCTTGAATATGGTTTCTTTGACAAGAGAAGAGTGATGATGGTAGTAAGGATCACTATAAAAGAGACCAGTTGCTCTTTTAAACACCTTTTGTGCGTAGAAAAGTTGACAGAGGGAATTTTATTAATTTCATTTATCATTATGTAAGAATATGTAAAAACAACAAATGATGTCTTGGAAACCAGATGTACATGGGCATTTGTATTTCAGAAATTTGATTTTCAATTCTGCTGCGACTTATCAACTTAATTGAGGTTATCAATGTAGTGCTACTGCCGCAGTAGCAAAATTAGACCTTTTTTTGTAAGGCAGTAACTTGAAAGGATCACTGCATGTCCATTTCTGTTGTCCCTAAAAAAGAAGTATGATATCAAAAAACAAAGTGACTGGGTGGTTGGTCTGGGGACTGCATAAATCTCTCCAGCAGGATTTTGCAGAACTTATCTGCTAGAGCCCTTAATCACGTAAATGGCATAAGTTTTCAAAATGTACTGGCTTCATTAGACTATTTCCTTTTTAATGTTTGCAGACAGCTTTATTATTGTGTACAAATTTAATGCTACCCTTGTATGCAATCTCAGTGAAGTAACTTCTAACTGCTTTTAGACTTAGATATTATGCTTGATTTGTATAAGAAGCAGCATAATTTGACCCCTGAATTGATTATCCTATATTGGAGAGTGTTTTCCAGTAACTACTGAAAAAAAAAATAATGCAATGCAAATTAGTGAATTCTCAAATAGAGGTCTTACAAAGAAAATAATGTAAAATAAATTGTAAAAGCCATTTTTGCAGTAAAATGTAAGCAATTTATATATGTTCACCTTGGATTTTATGAAACTAACGATGAACAAGCAATGGAAATATACTTTTAAAATGCGTGCATCATTGGCAATCAAATGGACAATTGTCCTTCACCCGTCTTTAATAAATTTATGCTTTTCTCAGAGCTGCTGCTAGGTTTTATCTCCAGTATGGGTTGTATTTCATATCCTGACCAGTAGTCATTCATTGCAAGAGTATTCCTTCCAGCACATGTCCAATAGGTTATGTGTTGTGGAAATCCATCATTTTTTAACAGTTTGTCTACTTCTGTGACTTACGGTAGCTCGTGCTTGACAGCAACAGGAAGTTTTTGCATGATGTGTCAGCACTGAAAAAAATGGTTAGACCATAGAGGCTAAAGGTGTTTTATTACCATAAGCATTTTAAACCCCACTTTTTGGAAAAAATGCCTAAACTATCACAAATTGTCCATTATCTTGTTGTATCAGTCCAGCCCCAGTCCCCCTCTATTCCTCCCAGCAACCACAGCTGTTCCTGAATTGCACTTGAAAGGTGGTCTGGGATATGGTGGGTAGTTTTAGCAGATAGGCCAGGAGGTGCAACCAATACACTGGAAAACCTAAATAAATTTACCTAAAGATGGTCCAGGGGATCTTAGCCAGTACTGTGGGGTTTGTTGCCTTTTGTTTATCAGTTTTACAGGATATAATTGGCTTAAAACCAATTCTAATTATTCTCTAATTGCTTTTACAGTTAGAAGCATATTTTCCTTGGCTATTATGATTATGGAAAGTATTTTTGGAGGCTAATAGCAAGATAAAGATTTCTGGAGTGAAGAAAGTAGCGGTCGTTGTGCTCCATGACACTTCCATGCTCCTTCCTCACTAGTCTGTCAATACTCTCAGGCTGTACACCCCAGTCAGAAGTGACACAGTGGCACAGAGCCAGTGAGACAAGCTCTGTGACCAGGCTGCGTTGCAATGCTGGGTTACAATACACAGCGGTAATGGTGGGCAGTTGCAGCACAAGTAGGAGAGAGAGCTGCACCAGAATGTGGGTGTGCTGAGAGGAATGAGATACTTGTGTGCCAAGGGTGTCAGGAGATAGCACATGGCTGAAAGGAATAGGTTATTTTGTGTGGGAAGGGCTATGGCTTTAAAATGCTATTAATTTTGTACCCTTTTTCAGACTTGGTTATAAATTACATTACAGCCCAGTATTAATTATGATACTTCAGTGTAAAACAGCTCAAGAGCTGACTGTTGTGTCTGAAATCTGGTGTGGACAATCCGTGATGCAGAAATGGCTCTGCAAAGGACAAATCCAGGATGGAGAGGGAGAGAAGAAATTAAAGGAAAATGCACCTGTGCATGTTGTTAGATCACGTTTGTCTCCTCCAGGTACTGCAGCCAGCCAGTACCTGGCATGAATGAGAACAGCCTCAGGATCATATTGCCCCAGCACTGTGTGTGCTTTCCCAAGTGAACACCAGAGAATGACTTTAATGATGTTGTAACTTCTACAGTATTAGAACAGAATAGAGAAATCAAAATTTGCTGTGTTTTCAATTACCATTGGCATCGCTGAGAACAAACTCATCTACGTTGTGGTTTTTGGGTTTTGTTTGTATGTTGTTGTTTTTGGTTTGGTTTGGTTTGGTTTGGTTTTTTCTTTTTTGGTTTGGGTTTGTTTTCTTTTTTTTGGCATTTCTATTGCTTTTTTTTTGGTAGATACCAGTAACAGCTAAAAACTTCAGAATTTACTGCTTACTCTTATTCTTGCAAACTAAGGACCAATATAAACTTGATTTGCATTTTTATTAATTCTATGAATTTTATTAACTTGTAGTATGTTTCTATGATGTTTTTTCAAATTTACATCTCTGTGGTAGCAATTCCATTACCTGTAAAATTTAAATAACTTAGTATTTTGGACATGAATTTTAATAGGAACTTAGAAAAAAATAATGCATCTTTTTGGACCATTTTTTAATATCAGTTACAGGAATATTGGCCCTACTGAAGAGATTTTCATGTAAATTCTCTTATGGAGAGGCTTCTAAGATGTGGGCTACAATGGCAGAAGGTACTTTCAATCTCAAGCTGCTCTAACCCCATTTTGCAAAGAGCATCCCTATCTTAGTGGGGGCTTCGGAGTGATGGTTTTCTTACACGATGGCTCCAGCTGCAGTGCTAGATCTCAGATTTATTCTCAGGAAATGGTTTTTCCCACTGTGGAAAAGGTATTGAAAAGTGTTATGATTACCACGAACTCAGTTTAATCAGGATGAATTTAATTTGCATTCGTTTCTATTGGGGTATCTACCCAGATAACCTAATGACAGTGAATGTCAAAGACATGTTCTTAATAAAGATAGAATTAACATTTGAAAAGGCACTGAGGTAGTGCCAAGAGGTGCTTAATTAGAGGCTAATACATGCAACTCTTGCAAAACTTGCCAAATGAAAAGTAAAAGATTTTTTCTTTCTGATTAATGCAGCATTCAGTTCATGTCAAGCTTTTATAACAATATGTGTGGTCTTGGTGGGATCAGGCATTTAACTGGGATATAAACTGTTCTGTTGAGCACCCTGTTAACAGCATTTTGTACAATTTCTTTTTCGGACTGTCCATACTCAAGTAACTTCCTGTCATGTAATTACTTCAATTTTATGTACTGGCTCTGATATTATCTTCTATTCTTGCATGTACTTCTCAGAAAAAGGTGACACAAGAAGCTATTTTTATGTTCTGATCTCATACTCTAGACATGATGAAAAGAATAGAGCACTGGAGTGCCAAATTTCAAGGAATATGCAGTCATTACAGTTAGAAATGCCAACAGTAAAGATTCCAATTTCAGTGGCCTACTGAGTGGCTGCGCTTCATTTAGATAGTGAATTTTCCACTTGCTAGCCAGTCCTGCACTAATCTAAAAGTAAGCCAGAACACATGAAGTTTTAAATAGAGGAAAACTATTTACTCAGTTACTACTACCTTTTCTTTATACATACAACTACCTTGCATTGCAAGAAGAATTTGCATTCAGCATAGAAAGTAGATTGTCAAATCTACTGTTAATGTTCAACGTATTTAATCTTTTTTAAATGACATCTTTGAATGTATTCAAAAGATGTACGCATCCTCATCCTGTGTGTTACTGCATTCATTACATGTGCTACCTAAAGGAAAGCTGTCTACCACCTAACTTTCATTTTATTTGTGGTGTCTGCTAAAAGAATGCATGTGTAAGAAATGAGAAAGAGGGGTACAAGGGATAGGAGCAGAGAGAAAAGATAGAACTGTAAGTTGAAAGGAAAATAATAAATCCATAAATGTATGAGGTAGCAGGAAGTGAGTGGAGCAGTAGGATAAGTGTTTACAAATCAAATCTGTTGCTTTAAAGTTGCATAAAATCTTGATCTGTTAATGCATTTTACTTAGGTTTTAACTTTAAGTTAGGGTTGCTATTCAAATAATTGTTTCAATGGCAATTCAAGCTGCACTTTGTGGAACTGACTCCTAACATTTACTAACATTTACACTGCCTACAAAAAGTCGGCATCTCAAATTCTAATTCGCAACAAGAGACTGCATTGCTGGAGAGTACACAGAAATTATTTGAGGTTAATTCTTGTGCTGAGTGAGTTGATAATATCTGTAAATCCCTCAATCACAGTGAGATATAGAAAAAATTCAAAAGATAAAACAGTATAATCTTGTCCTGTCTGGAAAAAACCTTTGGAAATACTGGCATGAGACAAGCCTCTTTTTGATACATTTCTCATCTGTAATTAAAATTATCATGAGAATCCATTCTGGTGCAATGGGAGTGCATGGAATCATGTCTACCATCTGCTGGAATGCTGATAGCATTATTAAGATTGATGACAGACCCCCTCAAGTGACTATTAGAGAGGAGTGCTAATAAGACCTGCTGCATAAACTCTCTGAAGCCAGTAAGAAAACCACTGAGACAAAGCCATGGTTCTCGGCTGATGCTCTGCAATGCTCCATTTCTCTAAGACAGAATTTCTCTGGAGGCTTTGAAGAGTGCCTGTAGCTGACTGGAACCTGCTCATTAATTTCATCTCCAGACCAGATCCAGAGATGTGTATCCTTTTCAGCTGGAGACAGTTTCAAAGTAAGACTATTTTCATTTGGAGGAAGGGTATAAAATAGCTGCGCTGTGTACATGAAACAGAGGCCCTGAAAAGAGCTTGTGTCAACCTGAGGAAAGGAGGTCTATTTGCAGAATTGCCATCTGTGTTGGTTTTGGCTGGGATCTAATTTTTCTTTCACAGTAGCTGGTATGTTTTGAATTTGTACTGTGGACAGTGTTGGGTAATGCAGGGATATTTCAGTTTTTGCTGAGGTCACACACAGTTGTACGCAGCCAGTTGTATTGCATTGATTTGAAATGTTCTAGCCCTTCTCATGGCATGATAATGAAGGTTGGTGCTAAATCAGCAGCTGGACAGTGGATTAAATAGGCAACTGTAGGACATACAGTAGGTACAGAAACCTCTCTGGCCTAAACCAATCCTGTGCAGTGGTCCATATCTACTGGCAATTTTGGAGGTCAAAATACTTGGGTGTTTTATAAGCACATAAAGAAACTGAGGCCACAGTCAAGTAATTTGATAAACTTTGACAAGTTTGAATGAGCCTTTTTTAGAGTATTATGATACTATGGTGATTGAGTAAGATTGTTAAAAGTAGGCCACGTGCAGTATCTTTAAAAGACGAAATCAAGATATAATTTATGAAGACTAAAAAATAAAAAAACACTACTTGGTAGAAGTAAAACTTACTGCAGCATTTGAAAGCAAATTAAAATAGAATCACATAAAAATCAAAGAGAATTTATACTAAGTGTGTACTAGAAGTCTATATAAATAACTGGCAGTATATTACCAGAAAAAGATGCAGAATAAGAAGTCTCGATCTGAAACAGTTGTGTTTAATATGAAATATATTAGAAAGAACAGGAACAGAAGACTGTAGACAGTACAGACAGCATAGCTTTGTAACCAACATTAACAGGCTACAGTTGTCAGGCTTGGTTCAAGTTGTGGAAACTGTTTACTAAACCAGTGTGATTAGTAACCAAGAATAATATTTTTTCCAGAATCATGACCCGGGGCAGCATAAAAGGCTCTCTACAGAGGAGGCAGAAATTAAGGTTTGACACATGGCAAAAAGTTAAACATAGCAGCTTTCCTCTTCTATCTCCTCCTGCCTTTTTAAATTTACAGATATGCACCAAACATTTGAATCAAATATGGTAACTGGCACATTCTGTTTGTGTAATTCCAAAGTAATTGGAAAAACTTTTACCACAATATTAAATGAAATCAACACCAACACTTTTTAATAGAATTCTACTCCTTTTTAGAGCAATAAAATTTTATTTAAAGTGTCCGCAATAAACTTACTACTTTCTTTGCCTTGCAGTTGTAAAAGGAACATTGCTGTATACTAAATTCATGTGTCAACTTAAGTTTATTCTTTTTTCTTTATTATATTTATCTTAAAGGGCATATTTAGGGATGTAATTTCTTACCTCTGTGTATTCACCTGTACAGTGGAAATTTAGTAATCTTTACTTTATCAGTGCTACTGTTTGAATGTATGCAAGTATGAAACAAACATTATTTATTTGGGGTTTCATGAGATCATGTGCAGGTTCCAGCTTTTGTTTGTTTCTTATAAATTCGCAGACAATATTTTCTTTGCTTTTTCAGCAAATTCTTGCTGAAATTTACTTAGGTACAGAGGCTTATCAGTTCAGAACTCTCAATATTCTTAAAATATCTCAGTGTGTCTCTGCCTTTCAGCCAAACAAAACAATAACTGTGAAAGTGGTGTTTTCTAACATAATCGTTTTCTGTCTACTATTGCTGCAGACATTTACATTCTTTCTGTTGTCATTTTCCACAGTCATTTGCTATTTAATGATTTTTGTAATTATTTGCACTAGCTGAAAATTATTAGAAGTATGTTGTGGTGTGAAACAGAAACAAAAAAACAAAGCAGAAGCAAAAGCAGAGAGGGGAAGCAAATGGCTTACACAATGACCAGTACTTCTAGTTCTTGGTAGACCTTCTATTTGAGCTGCACATACACTCTTTCCTCAACCCTCCTCTTTGTTTCCTTCCAAAATGTTGCCTGGATGCTAAGATTTGACAATTTCCTGTAATGCTGGTTCCCAGATTTCACTGATACCACTTTTTGAAGTGGACAGAAGTCTTTTCCTTTAGTTGTTCAAGCAACTGAGGCAGATTCCTGTGTTGTAGTCAAGGGCCAAATGTAAAACACACAGGCTTAAGTCTAGCTGCAGTCTTTCCCTTAGTACAAGCTCCAAGGAGCTGGCACGTTATCAAGGCTTAAATGTATTTATTTCCATTAAACATACAATAATTTAAAAAAATTAAATATATGGTGCATTCTCTCATGTTGCTTCCAAAATTACAGAAAGCAATATGTGTTCCAGTGCCCCGCATTTGTCATTTATTCAGTAATAATATGGGGCACCCTCAACATCGTTTGCTCTGTACATCACCAGGGAAGTGCATGCTGGGAATTTTCGTGGTCTAAGCACTCATGAACTTAAAATTCCTTGTAAAATTTTTCTCAGTGAGCTAAATTAAGTTTTACTCCACTGCTTTTTTTATTATTATTTTTAATAGAATAGTTGTATAGGCTCTAGATAGCAACTATCTTTAGCAAAGGCTTTTTTATCTAATATTCATTGCATGTTTTTAAATTAGTTTTTTTCCCCACAATATTACTATCTGTAAAAGCTAGTAAAATTATGGGTTATCAACATTCCGGTTTTTTAGGAAATAGCGTTTTATTTGGTCAGATATTGGACTGATGTTTGAAAATGAGCAATAAGAAAAAATGAAACATATTCAACAATGGATGATTAACAATGAGCATATAAAGAGGGTATTATGTAAGAGATGTAGCTGCAGGGAATTCAAGATGAGCTATAAAGGATGGAGTTTCTGAGTCAGTGTGTGTAATTAGGGAGAGTCTCAAATTCAGTATTACTATGGACCATTTTCGTATCCACAGTCCAGCAGTGATATTTAATATCTGTGACAGAACTTCATATAAACAGATATAAAGAAATAAAGTGCATGGCTCGAACACCCCTGGGTATACAAAGTTCACAGACTGCCTCATCTGGAATAACATCTATTATTCCAAACTTGTTAATCAGGTGTTAGAGTTGAAACAAACATGCCATCACACCATGGCAGAAGGGTAAAAAGAAACAGTGTTCGAGTATGGCAATGGTATTTTCTTTTAATTTTTTATTTAATTTTCTAAATGCCTCACAATTGCTAAGCTTTAAGATAACATGCCATGTTGCTTTAAATCTAGGCATTGAACATGTGGGGAAAGACCACATCTCTACAGAACGTTTTTGAAAGAGACAGCAGAATCGCTGCCAGCAGGGAAAAGACAGAGCTAAAGGAGCAGAAACAGAAGCACACAAGTGAGATCTTTATAGTGAAAAGGATTCCTGAAGGATCTCTTCTATTAGGATGGCTGATGTAGTAAAATGTATTTAGCAGGTGGTTTGTACCTTCTTCCCTATACAGGCCAACACTGACTTTTACCCATATACTGGTACTACCTTTACGCTGGACATGTAAAGATGGGAAGTCTTCTATGCAGTACTTGTCTTTGAAAACACAGGAACTGTTCTGCTTTCATGAAGATTCACAACAGTAGCATGCAGTTCCTGAGTATGGCTTGTTTGGACCCATTCCCTTCAACCTCACAACTTAAGAAACATGGTGAGTCCATTTCTCTTTGTAATAGATACTGTCAGAGAATAACAGAATTGTTAACGGTTTCTTCTCGCAAATGCTGTACAGGTTGGAGGAAAGATAACACAATAGACATATTGCAGGTTTTATTTTACATATTTAATAGCCTGTTGAAATAGTAATTGTGAGTATTGGTGCAGGTGCTTATTTGATTAACTTGATCTTGTTCATTTGACGCATTACACGTTGTACTCTGCAAGCAATGTCTCTTTCACTCTTGTTTAATTTATGGGTATGCTCTCTCCTGCACACCAGCACCTGTGTGCCTGATTTCTCAGGCTTTAGGTCACAAGCTTATTTCCTTCCTAATCAACTCAGTGTTATGTTTTCCTACAAGTGCTGTTTCCAATGACATGCCAGTAATGACATATTTATTTCTCATCTTTCCACATCACTTTCATGCTTCAAGAATTGATTAAGCTACCACAGGCTGGTAAATTGTTCCAAACAGAGCAGACAGAATGACAGTGAAAATGTTTTGAGATTTGTTCTTTCTGACATGCAGGAAAAATACTCAAGAAGAAGTTATTGAGGATGAGAAGTATTGTCTATAAAATACTGCAAACTAAATTTAAACTAAATGTGGAGATGAAGTTAAAGAACATGTTATAAATAAAACATACTCTTCCAAACATCGTTTTCTGGCCACTGACTGTGGAAAGGAGCTGTGCCTTTCCAAGTGCTTTATGGTCAGTTTCCCACAGAGGTTATCAAGCTCTGATGCTGCTGGTTAATAGGTTGGAAACTGTACAACAAAAATAGACTTGGCTAAAGCGAGGTATTTACTGACTTACGTGTCAGAAAGGGAAGAAGTAATTTTTTCTGATGACCTAGAAAACTCAGTCCTTCACCCTCAAGATCAAACTGTACAAAGCTCAATGCACATGGTGACTTGTTTCTAAGTTAAAAGGTTTTAACTTTACTGATTTCTGCAGATTTAAAAATGTTAAAAATTATTTCTACAGCACGCAGTGTTTGGATTATTTATAAGTGATCACATCTTTAAAGAACCCTTTCATGACTGTGAGCGTGTGTATGTGTGTGTGCACGCCTTTCTTAAGATGTCCCAGGTGTCATATTCCTCAGTTCCCCATCCTCTTGGTGTGCTTATTTAATAGCACAGAGTCAGATTAGAGACAGCATCTGCATATGAAGGCAGAGCTTCTTTGCTTTGTCTTCTGGAGACTTGTGCCAAAGAAAAGTCAATCTGCTATAATCCTCAGTTTAGCAGAAGTTAATTTCTTCTGAATCAGGCCCTAAAGAAATATGAAAAATATCAAATCTCCTCTCTGTTTGGAGTGAAATTGCTGTTTTTTAAAAATGAAGTTAGGTAGTTGCAAAATCTAGTTTCTTCGTGCAACCACCACAGCTTACAGTGCGCTGTGAAAAGTTTAAAAAAAAAATCAAGATCACACTTCTCCAAATCCTTCTAAAAAACGAGGAGGGAGAGCAAAAGGAAACATAGTTGTATTTATTTCTATACATCTTAGTGTTCTTTCATATGTTTCATGTAGAAACAAATAGATACTTCTATTCTACAGATAGATTTATATTACAGTGCTAGCACACTGAAAGAAAAACCCAACCTGATGCTTTTATTTTTTTCAGTTTTCCTGAAGTGAATGAGATTCTTCTCTGTTTACTCTACTTGAAAATTACAGACTCATCTGTAGAACTTCAGTTAGCACAAAATTAAACGATATTGCTCTTTAACTTCAATGGTCTTTACTGAAAGACCTGAAGGTAAAACTCTGTCATATTTGCAGTGATACGGTTAGAAGTCCTGAAAATCTCAAAAACTGTCGGAGGCCTTTTATTTGTAAAAAGTCTTTTGTGTTATACACTCTTTTCATTTTCTAGACTTCTACAACACCTGTTAATCTGCTGTATATATATTCAAGTTTGTAGAGATGTCTGTTACCATGTTACCATGTAATGATGGAATCATGATGGTGTTTAACAGTATAAAAAAAAGTTTGGACCTAATCTCCTAGAGAAAATCTGCTTTGTGGTTTTAAATGGTGCTATATAAATACTTCTCTGTTCCAGGAGTAACTGTGATTCTTAGACTGCCTTCCTAGGAAATTCAGTTGTCCTGGGAAGTGGCATTTGATGCACTGTCAAAATACTTTTTTCTGTTATCTAACTGTACTCCACATAAGATTCAATTCATCATAACAGATGAAAAATGCCTCTTTAAATTAAAATTACAACGGCCAAAAAACCAGACGAGAAATCTTTTTAAGAGTCATGCAGAAAACATGGACAATAATCAGACAAAAATGAGACCCACACCTGAAATCACTGCAATTTGTTGAGGACAAGTGATCCTAAAAATAAGCCACCCTCATCCTGAGCACGTGATACATTATGTATCTTTGTGGATTATGAATAAGCAGTAAACAACAAGACCAATATGAAGCAATAAACCAGCACCTATTAAATCTTAGCATAAAGAAGACTTCTTTGGAATGTTTGGTTGAGGGCGTATGACTATAATCCATCCCACTGTCTTGCTTATAAAAATGCAACCTGCTCAGCAGCTTTATATGTAGATGAGATTAAAACCAAATTTAGCTTTTTGTAAGTAACTGGTGACACACAAGTTCCAGTTTTCCAACTGATCTTTCCTACTTTTCTTTTCTAGCAACCTTCATCATTGCCACAGCTCATACAGTAACTTCTCTCACTGTGAGGAAAAGGGGACAATTCTACCCTTGTAAGGCGAGATCCCATTACAGATTGTTTCTTTTGCTGTCCACACCTCCAAATAAAGCACAAAACTGATAAAGCTGAATTGAAGGCAGAAGAATAAAAGAGTTCTTGAGGATCTGCTAAAGAAAAATATTACCACTTTTTATTTAGAACACATTCAAATGTTTGACCGAAGCATAGCTGCTTAATAATTAGGCAAACAGTGAAACAAGTTGCAGGAACCTCTAGAGAAAGTAGTTAACAGGTGCAGTGGAGGAGAAGGTCTGAAATGTTGATGTGTCCTAAGTGTGAATCATTTGTGCTCGTTTCAAATCCAGTTTTGCATAACATTATACCAACAAGTATACTGGTGTAACTAACATGGAGAAAACAGCTCAGAGGATCTGAAAACTTTAGGTGATAAACAGGGGTGGAATGTGAGTCTGTGCCAATTCACTGACTGGACAGGGAGGAACAGCAGTACATTAGAGAAGACCTTTGTGTGTCTGTATGTATACATATACACACATGCATAACATACTGCAATAGTTTGGGGAGCTCTTTGTGAACAAAGGAGGTTTGGAAAGCTTCATTTTTACCATTAGAACAGCTGCTTTTCCTAGTGTAAAACGTTGTAAGTAGCAGTGAGAAGTCTGACAGCATGTACACTTTCTAGAAAGGCAAAAATTTAATACATCGTCCATACTGTGAAAAGCCAGGCCAATTTAGAGGTGAGTTAAATAAGAGAAACTAAAGTGAGATGAGGATTCTTCATTCTTCAGATGATTAAGTTTCCTGTATAGAGCTGATACATTTACTTAGAAACTAAAAGCACAGGAAAAAGTTTTCCTCTTCAGGGGAAAAAAAAGGGAAAAAAAAGTATTTTTACCAAAAGCTGTTCTTCATGATCTGCAGTTAAAGTCCCAGAGAGGATGCGGTCTTTCCTTGTGGAATCTTCTGACATTAGAAAATGTCGATGAAAACAAAAGGGGGAATGCATGCATCCCCAAAAGAACGAGTTAAGGAAGAGATGAAGCCAAAATCCAGCAGTTTGACCATGCAGCACTCCCTTTAATAGTAAGCTATTCAACAAGGGGAGTTTTGGGGCCATCCTTTGTACTCATTCCCTTCCATTCATCCATAGGAAAAATAGAAATGATGCAAGTGCTAACAGGGTACAAAACTGACCTACAGCTGTCATGGGATTTCCATTCTTTTTCACGTTCCATGGCTATGCTAAATTAATATAAATGTTTCTGAGAGTGCTAAGGGGAAAAAGATGTTACTTGTTTAGACAACTTGAATGAAGGTCTAACCTTTTGCATTAAACATCAGTTGCCTTAATTTACTTTCTGGCAGCAGTTCATATGTTTTCAGCAAAGGACACAATTTAATGACCGTATACCAGATTATTTAAATGAATGGTTCTGATGAGTTTTTTGAATAGGTTTCTGTAAGAAGTAAGCATGAAATTACTTTCTCAGTTGGGACTTTTTCACATATTTTAAGAAAAACATACATAATCACTTTACAGAAAACACAGGCCTTAGTTGCTTTAGCATTTCCATGCCTTTGCATGCTAATAAACTAGTCATTTCGTGGGAGTAAGACACCAGAATAGTAAATTGATGTTTTAATATATTATAATTTTCCTAAGAAACACTTTTTGCTGTAGAAAAGGGGAAAATACTTTTCATTTTAACAGAATGGGATGTCAGTTTATGTCTAAATAATGAAAAGATATGGACAGGCCTGATATAATAGGCCTAAATTAAAAGGCTCCAAAACCAGACTTGATTATTAACTTATTAATACTCTTAAGAAAGAAATACACCAGGTTCCACTGAGATAAACTCAGGTGAATTCGAAGTACTTTGAATTCACCAAGTGATTTAGCTTCAAAGTTACTGAACTTGGTCCCTGGTTATTTACTCTTTCTTGTGTTATTTATTGCAATATGAAGTGTTAATTTCATTCAAATTAATAGGATTTGGCAAAGTCTAAATATGTTTGCAGCTGTCTTTAATGATGTCTTTCACTTCTAAAACAGCAGAGTGTTCTTCATATGATTTATCTATTTCTTTAAAAGTGGCTTTATGGTTTAGGGTGATTTAATTGACCTGATTTTCTCTATTAATTTTGTACATGTACAAATAACAGCACTGCAATGAAAATGAATGGATTCAACCTGAATGAGAGATTTTATAATATTTAATCATCAGTATTTTGCCTCAGAATAAAATGTGTTTTTCCCATGGAATAATATAATAAAATGAGTCTGGTGATGAAAGTCTGGTTAGTCAAGAGATTGTCCAAGCAGGGTTCCAACAGTTGGCAGTCTTTTCCTGAGTATAAAGTTAGTAAAGACATTCATTTTTGCATAAGGTAACTGATGTAGTTCACTGGCATTTTGCTTAGCCATTTTGCTTAAATTTTTCAGATTCCACTGTGATTCCTATGGCTTTGGCTTGGTTTTACATATTGCTGTTTCTAATTTTGTTGTAACCTTCTTTATGGCTTCTGGGTGAAACCACTACAAAAATCCAAGGAAAATGCATCATCTCATTCTTCACTCCTCCTGCCCATGGAAATGTACCATGGCTGAAAGAGACTGAATCTTAAGCAATCAGTTTGCTAAAACCTTTCATCATATTGTGATATAAGTATCTTGTGTCAGTCATTACTTGATGATAGAACTGTAGTCAAGATGTGCCTTCTGAAGGCATCCTAATACAAATGCTGTTGTTTTTCATGGCATGTTTTTTATCTCATGCTATAATATTCAATTACTAAAATGCTTAGCAATCATTAATATTAATAAACACCTTTGTTAACTCTAACCTCTAGAGTCTTCAGTGTTAGGCAGATGCACACCAAATGCTTAACAGGTACCTTTAAATACATTCCATTTAAAGAAAAGTCTTCAATTCTCTTAAGAGAATAATGCTGTTTAAGTCCAAAACATTATTATTTCTCACTCAATAAGGAACTCTTTGTTTCAGTAAGACAAAAATTGGAACCAGTTTGCTCCTACAGGATTGATCATGTTTGCAACACTGAATGTACTCCTTCATAGGAAGAAAAGTTTATTTTACTATTTAAAAAAAATTCTAAGATCAACCAAAAAGGTCTCCACCTTAAAAGCATTTGAGCGTGCCACTTAGAAGCAGTCTGTGGCTATTTTATATGGTCTTTAAAATGCTCAATAATTCCATAAAGTTTTAACCTTTATTTTATTGGTTCCTGTTACTTTGTGTGTTGTATGTTTAAAGCCAATGAAAAGATTTTTCATGAATCACATGAATTTTTATTTTACTGTTCACATAAAAAAGCTTTATAATACCTTTTAGTACCTCAGTTTTGTGTATGAATTATGTAATTGTCAGCAGGCATTATTCTGAGCTGTAGTTTCTGGACCAGAAAACCATGTTTAAATCACCCTGGGCATTAAAATGAAATGGGTAGATGACTTAACTGCATGGACTGCCAGGGTCATCCTGCAGCAGAACACATTATGAAATCAAGTATTAGTATGTCTTTAATTGTGAAGCAGGGTAAAAGTTATTCCAAGGGGATTTTTTTATTTACTTTTTTTTTTTTTTAACTGAAAAGTGAACAAAAAGTGAGGAATTAAAATGTGGAAGGGATTAAATACTCTATCAGCAACCAAACCTTCCAGGGACATTTCAGTTTTCAAGCAGAAGAGGTAAAGCTTGGTGAAAGACTTTCTAGCTACATTAATGAACGAAGTCACCCTAATTAAGATTACTAACCTTTCCAGTATCCTTTACTTCTATGAAGCATTTTTTAAGTTTCAAAAGAATCTAGCTTCTCCCTGGGTAGTTCAAAGAAATCACAGATGCTGCTCAGAGAAAAATCTGGTGCCAAATAAAGGTTGCAATTTGACCAGGCCTGTCATGTTAATGCCAGTGAAAGCCAATGGGTAAAATGACAGCAAGCTTCTCATCGAAAGAGAATCAGTACTGCTCTACAAATAAGAAACAAATGCTTCAGAAAGTTTTGGAGTGTTTGTAGATAGTTTCATTTGGGAATTCTTCTCTCCGTAAAATGAGACCCTGAGATTAGCTCAGTTGGTCAGAGCATGGTGCTAATAGTGCCAAGGTTGTGTATTTGATCCCTGTTCAGGCTGTTCACTTGAGAGTTGGACTTGATGATCCATATGGGTCACTTCCAGCTCAGATTATTTGGTGATTCTGTGAAATATCTTGGGTTTTTTCCCCTCCTAAAAAGCACAAGCCAAACACAACTGCACACTAATTTACCTGATAGCTTGGCTTTTAGCACCAGTCAAAAACCATTAAAATGAAACAGACCAATAAAATTACGCAATAAGGAAGGCTATAGATAATAATATATAGTGACAACCACTAATAACAAACTTATGCAAACAGTCCACGGGACATCCATGGGAGCTGTGGCCAGTGCTCCCCTCTCCCAGCAGGGCACAGCAGAGGGGCGGTGTGAGGCTGGGGAAGCCGCTCTGGGGCCCCTCTCCATTCCTTCCCTCCAGGTGTCTGCCCCGCCCAGGCACTTACCTTCCTACCACCCAGGGCCTCAAAGTGGCTCCGCAGCTCCTCCACAGTGACAGGGACGTGCTCCGTCAGCTGAGATCCACCTAGGGTCTCCTCCTTGAACACATCTGCCCTCCTGCTGTCTGATGGCGTCTTCTCCAGGGCGATCTTGTCTGGCACCAGGGATGGTGGGGCTGGTGAGTGCTGGAACGTCAGGCCTGGTCTTGTAGCGTTGGCAGACTCCCATCTCTGCTTGAGGAGCTCCACGGAGCCCTTCTGCAGGGGCAAGTCTGCCAGCTCCATAATGCCCTGCCAATGCAACATGTGCCTGGGATCAGAGGCCAGCTCATGGTGCCAGCAGAGGCCACCATGGAGTGGCTGTCGAGCTCTTGTGGGTTGGAGGACAGGCTGGGACACAGGCTGGTGGCTGGGACAAAAGCCACTTCCCAATGGAAGATACAAGATCCAGTAAGATCAGATCCAGTAAGAGTCAGTGAAAGGGTTCAGTGTGTTCATAGAAGAGGAGTATGTGAATTATAGAGTGAATTAAGGGTGCTGTTCAGACATTTTATTCTGAACAGCAGAATTGCTGCCTATCATGAATGGAAAAGCAGCAAGCATGCAATTAGTGAGAATTCCAAACAAAGTGGGGTTAATGAATGAGTACCTGGTGATCAGTGTGTGCTGCATGAAAGGTATTGTGACAGGTGAGTGCTGATTTCTTAAGACCTGATACAGCTGTCTGTGTTGTGGGGTGAGTCACTGCATTTTAAAGCAGCTGGGAGACAGAAAGGCATTAGCTGAGAGAGTGCTTGGGTAGCCTGGAAACACAACCCAGGGCAGTTCACCTAATTGCACTGTAACTCTTGTCAGGTAAATTGCTAAGTGTTGATATTCAACCTTTCTGATCAGTTGACTGTGCTCACAGAGACTTACTCCGTCTTTCTTACAGTACACTTGGGAAGGAAAATTGCCATTCTGTTATTTTGCACCAGTTGATGGAAACTGCTCCCCTTTATCCTGAAATCAGCTCCCAACAGGTTTGATTTTGATGTTTTCTGCCCTGTAGCAAATACTCAAATGTAAGTTTTCACATCTTATTCTAAAGGAGATTGAAGTAAAAATAATGTGAATTTAAAATAGTAAAGAGAAAGAAATGTTATCAAGAACTAAGGCCCAACTAGTAACTAAAATCTCAGTTCATTAGTCCCTTTCTTTTTGGAAGGGGATTTTTGTATGTATGTAGCTGTCCTTTAGTATGCTTATGTTTGATAGCATTTAATTTAATCTGCATTGTTGGGAGTTGGACTTGGGAGTTTTTGAGTAATTTTTTAACCAGAATTAATGTGGTCTGTAATATTTTACTTAGGAGTAAAAAACACAGGAAGAGTGCTGGGTATTTTATGTACTCCAAGAATAATTTTTAAAGGAGACTTCAAGGTCCACCTTTCTTGAACAATATGAAAAGAATTTCTAGGCTCACAGTTTTCACCTTCTATACAACCAGAAGTTGACCCAAGGCTTGTTTCTCCTTTAGTTTTTTTGGCAGAGCTACGTTGTGATTATGGTTAACATCCTGCTAGTTTTCCTTAACTGACACAAGCTGTCTCCCAAACCCTCCCTGCAAGCAAAAGAGTGACATCCTTCCTTCCCCTACCACATCCATCAAAGGACCTGTTCCATCAGAGGTCCTAAATGGGTCTGGCTTCTGCCCCAAAATGAAGAACAGCTGTTGAATTCCCCAGTTGCAAGAATGTTCATCCTAATTCACAGCTGTAGGTTAGAAATACTCGTGATTTACACTGTGTCTAAGGATTGACGTTAGACTGTGGAGCAGGCTTTTCCTAGTTTGCTTGAGAGTGCTTGTGCAATACACACATTCTCCTGTATTTTGCTTCATTGCTGCCTGGTGCTTTTGTTGGTTTCAGTAATTTTCAGGGTATGTGTTATGCTATCTTTCAAAAATAGTCTGGAGTGCACCTGCTTCCCTCTTGCAGCTCTCAAAATACTGTGAACTAATTGTGGTAGCTTCTTTTACTCTTGTCTAGAGCGGGACCTATGGCTGTTGGACAATGGGTAAAATGAGTGCTTGCTTTGTTCACATGCATGCATTGGATGAAGGGAAATCGTGTGGAAATTCAGTAGTTTATAAAATTGGATCTCCACCCCAAAAGAGATATTTCATTGTAACATCTGCATTCATGCAGGAATAACTTTGAATGTAGACCCAAACTTGACTTTCAGCCACTTTCTAAAGATGTGTTTTAATGAAAGTGTACCTCTGAAACTTGGGGGAGGAGGGGAGAACCGAAACCAAAAACCCATACCAGGTTTGGGTGTATTCTAGAATTTGAAGTTTTCACATTTTTATTACTGGTGTCTCTGATTTTCTAATTTCTTTCCCTACTTGTGCATAATAGTTTCAACCAATGTAGAATACTAATGGTCATTTATGTCAAGTAAAATATTTGAGGAATACTGGATATCTAGGATTGTCATTTATTTCAATTGTTTCCTGAGATTTTTAGTGCCTTACCCCTTCTGAAAATGTAAGAAGAAAACAGAGAAAATCAGAAAAGCACAGATTTAGAATTTGACCTAAATCATTATTATAATGTTGTACTGATTCTGCTGGTTGTAGTTTTTAACTTTTGCTGTCCATCAGTAAAGTTATCTTATTTAAGTGACAGGGAGAATAGATACTGTTGGTTTTATCAAGTATCAGTGTTTTTTTCTTTTGTGTCTGCTATTTTTGGCCCTCAGATGTCTATATTTGTCCTCTGGCCTATTTATTTCTCCCCCAAAACTTATCTTGATTTATTATCTCATAGTGACAATAGACTTACTGCATTATCCAATTAGCTGAAATACAGGCAACTTGGTGGGTCTGTGACTCTGCTCTTCCCAGGAGATGCATAATAGGAGCCCACCCATGTATGGGACTGGTGGCAAGGTAGAACTTCCAGTCTGTTGCAGTCATGTTTTCAGTCTTATTGCACCTCCTCATAACAGGAAAGAGCCCATAAAAATGAACAATATATTTTTAAAAAATTATTAATGTGATAGGATAAAGATTTTGGTCAGATTAAAATTCTGCAGGGAGCGTTGTCCCCTCATTTTCCTTGGTTTGGAGACTCAAGTGTGTTTGTGTGGCAGAAAGTGATGTGTTGGAAAAAGGAAGATTGCAGTATGAAAAAAATTATGTTTGTGAGCAGTCATTCTGGCAGAAATTGATGGTGGATTTTTTTGTGAAGAAAGTACCTAAAATACTATATAACCATTAAACATAGGTCTTTGTGAATGCTACCTATAAACCTTTTGCAATAATGCGTTTGTTTTATGAGGCCAGTTATAGTACAGTATTCAAACACTGCAGTCAAACTGTAAGTTTTCCCTTTTTTGTGTTACTTCCCTGGGATCTTTTGTATCTTTCTCCCACTGATTTTATAAGAGGCCTACAGTAATTCTTCATTTCATGTTATAAATGTGATAAATTTATACTTTTCTTGAACAATGAGCTCTGTGAAGGCTTGTGGATTTTGTGGACTCATGAATTGAAGATATCCAGTAAATGTCAGGATTTTTTTAAAATCAGAAGTTGTTGATAAATCTGTCTTCACAATAGGATATCGAATTGGTATTGTTTTTCTTCACTGTAAATGAGATATGCCCTCCTCTACTGTTCACAGACTGTGTGTTCTTTTAGTAGGTGAACATATGCATTCAAGGAAAGAGCTGTTGAGGAAAACTGTATCAGTTCTGCTGTGTGTTCCCTTGCCAAAATGGCAACCTGCATTTTCATCATTTCTTGCTATCTGAAATGTTTCTTACATGTAAACTCTTTCATTTGTTCACTAGCGAAGGAGTAAATAGAAATTGTAAAAATAGGAAGCTGATACTTGTAGAACTATTTGTGAATAGTTTTGGTTGTATGCCCATGGGATGATACCATCATGCATATTGTACTGGTAAGTCCTGTCCTAACTTTAGAAAACTGTCTGTTGTCAAATAGGTGGCATTTGCCACTGCATATTGAGGTGGATTTCCTTCTCAATATAAAAAACAACCCAAAAACCCAACAAAAAACCCCAACAAAACAAACCACAACACAAAAAGAATCTCACACCGAAAACCCCAAAAATCTTTTGAGGACAGGATTTGACAAGTCCTTTTCCCGGGCTGCCATACTACTTCACCCAGCTCTTGCATCTGAGACCTTCCTTTCTGTCCCACCCTGATTCCAGTTAATCTTCACTGTCAGCAATCCCTGGCATGAGGCTCCATAGGACATCTTGGGATAAATAATGGAAGAATAACATATTGCAAATAAAGACTGTGTATCATTCAACCCAAAGTTTTTCCCAAACCACTGAAGAACAACCCCCCAGGATCCAGAGGAAGCTACAGAACAACAAGCAGCTGACCCCTTACTATATGGCAGTTCTGAGAAGGGACGCAGAGGAGTGAAAGAGGGGGATCAGTATCTGCCTAAATTCTCCACTAAATGTAGTCAAGAATAGAATAAAATAGTTTAATTGGAAGGGATTGACAGCAATCATGTAGTCCAACTGCAATATTCCCTGGCCACATTGCTCAATAATCTGTCTTCTGCTAAGGACAATCTATACATGCACACAGTAGCTGGGCACATGTTTCTGACACCATTGCTTGAAAAGCTTGTAATTTCTTCTGCAGGTAAGCAGAGCCTCCAGTATCTGTAACATTTCTTCATTTACATTTCAGACACTTCTTAACAAAAGCAACTCAGACAAGTTTATGAAGAGCTAAAATAGTTCTTCGTTACTACAAACTGTAAAGCACTTCCAAATTCCTAGTTATATTTTCACAAACTACATTATTTGGGGCTATCATTTAACATGCCAACCTTTATCCTGATACAAATATGCATAGGTAAACAAAAAACTTTAAACATTGTTTCAACTTTGAATTATGACAGACCCTGTTCTAGCTAGTGTAACAAAATTCCAGTATTTTAAGGCAAATCACACTGAAACTTTAATTTCTCATATCTTACCAGCAAAACCAACACATTTTATCAAATAAGAGAGGACTAGAAAGTGCATAATTCAAATTCATGGGATTGAGGAAAGATATCTTATTATTTTTCCTTTTATCCCACCATTCTCATTTATTACATGAGCAGTATCAGGCCCCCCACTAGACAGCCTATCTATAAAAACAAAACAAACAAAGAAAAAAAGCATAAATTGCGTATTTGCACTGAGTTTCTTACCGCTGCGTTCTTCTCTGTCAAGTTTTCCAGTTGTGCTTCTGCTGCACTCATTGTGTGCGTATTTAAAGGAAGATAATTTTAAACATTCTCTAATTCGTTGGTCTCATTTGACTAACGAACATGAGGCTTGATAGACACAAGTCTGATAGTAGCTACAAGACACCAAATCTCTTGCGTGCTTGCGTCGCCAATGTATTATTTAGTGAGGCATGGAGGTAAGGTATGCTTTCTGCCGTACCTCTGGCTGTGCTGAGTGTGCTCACCTTACACTGCTTAGCACTAGCAAAGGCTGCAGCAACAGCTTTTATTTCAGTGCTCTTTGGCAGGAGACAAAGCACCTTCCAGTAAAAAATTGTTGGTTCTTAAGTACCTTGGAAAGCTTTGGAGAGAAAGTACAATTGGTAAGTCATAAGTCAAAAGGATAATAAAGTACTATGTCTATTCGTAGCTTTCAGACCATCTAAAGATACCACATTCCAATGCAGCTGGCTTTCTTAATAATAAACATAATTGCTTTTAAACAATTTCATTGTGGACCAAAAGTACCGAGTATAAATCATACAGGAAAAATGTTAGAAGGAAATTCGAAGATCTTCCACTCCCTTTCACTCAGTTTTCATGTGCTGTGTTCCAGGGCTGTTACTCTGTCTTTTTTCTCCCCTTCTGTCGCAGTCCACATCTGTCACAATTGCATGTCAGCAAGTGAAGAGCGTGGTCAGTGGATGCTGCCTTTTGACATTTGCCCACCTCACCACTGTGGACAAACACAGCTGAATCCTGGGTTTTCTGGGCCACTGACCCAGTGGGCAGCCGTGTGCTACTCAGCACAGCCATCCTAGCCTCCGGAACTCGTTTTCCAGGGATGCCAGCCAGGAGGACGAGTGCAGGGACAGAACACGTTCTGAAACCTCTCCCCAGGTTGGTGTCCTTAGGGGCATATTTTTTGGGTGGACTATGCAGTAGATAATAAAAATACCCACACATAGGCAGCACCTATTTTTCATTGTTACTCTTAATTACTTGGCTAACTTCAGGTTCTCTCATATAGCCAGCTGGGCAGGAGTAAATGTTCAGTCAGCTCTGGCATGCCACACTTGATTATCTTTGATTTACACTTGTTTTTCTTTCTTTAGTGTAATTGAAGCTTTTTTGACTTTCAGGCTAAAGCTCCTTGTCCAATAGAAGTTTAAAGGTGCTTCAGCGAAGTAAAGGGCACGCTAAGAGTACCCTCTTGTTTCCACTCTTGTGCCACATTTTTTGTAACTCATAAAAATGATACGGAATCTTACGTCAAAAACAGAAGACCATAGAATGTACAAACTAAGAAATTTATTTAAAATACCTACAAAGCTCTTTCAGTTTTCCCCCATACCTTTGAAATAGTGACAAAGCTTATACTGGAATAAAGCCTACTGTGCTGCAAATTGATTCTATGTGACTCATGCTTCAGTCTAGTGTTTAATGAGAGGTGGTTAAAAACCTGTGTGCAGAATCTCCTCCTTCCTGCCCTTGACAGTTATATTTACTTCTTTGTAGTTAGTACACAGAATTGCCAAATCACTGTGCAGGTTTTTTCCCTCTCTCAAGTTTGTTCATGGCTAAGTGACTACAAGGCAGCAGGGAATTAGGCCTCTTGTTTCATGGTGTGTTTTAAACTGAAGGTTCAGAAAGCTCATGGCAAATACTGCTGAGCGTGAAATCCCTGTTCTGATGCTCATCCATCTCATTGCTACACCTCCATAATTTCTATGCACTCCTCCAGATCTGTCCTTGTGAACTGGTAGAATGCTCCTATATACTTTTAAAGCTCTTGTAACTGAACAGCCTAACTGGAACTACAGAGGAGCTTAAGCAATTTGTTGCATTTAGCTTTTGCTTAAGAAAATCTATTTAATCTCTTATATTCTTTAAAATTAGGATTATGTTTCAAAATAAGAATTTTCTTGATCAGTATCTGCTTTCCATCATTCCTGATAAGTCTTCAAGCACAGTCATTGTGAGGCTATTTGATGTACATTTCAGTCCTCTGAAAGTGGCTTTCCTGGTTAACCTGTTCTTAGCAAAAGTGAAATTGGAGAGAAATCCTACATAGACCTCTTTGCTTCCATAGAGAACCAGGAAAAGAAGTCAGAAGTTTGTAGCTGTGATGACATAACCTGAATTACAGCAACTTGGTCCTCAAGGTTCTGATAAAAGGTGATCCAGAGATGCACATTACCTGTCTACATTAGGGTACCATCTGTGCTACATTTGTATTCAGCTGACAGCTAATAAATGTCCTTGGGAATATATTGCAGGGGGAGAGTGCACAAAAAAAAAAGTTTTAATGTTAAGTTTTAACAAAAAACCCCTGTTACTTGAATTTAAATAAGGAGTTCTGAGTTAGATGATCTATTTCAAAGTAGGATTCTGGGTTTTTTTTTCAACACAGATGGAGCCAGTGAAATGGAAGTAAGGAGTTTACAACCTCATCACTGTAGTCAGTGTTGTGGGAGCCCTGCATTGCAGCCACATGTGACTGTCATGGCTCCATCTTGGCAGGAATATATGAATCAGCAGAGAAAGGAGGACCGTTTTGTGAACTTGTGAGCAGAGCAAGCCTTGGCAACATGTGCTAAATATCTGGGTGAAATTACCAGGATTATGATATGATTCACTCAAATTGGATAACTTTAATCGGTCAGTTATTTTCAAACGGAAAAATTGCAACTGGCTAGCTTGTTGGGAAGAATATGTTATGACTCTGTTAATAATAATTCCATTAGTATAATTCACTGAAAATAACCTGTATGTTATTTCAAGAGACAGTGTCATCCATTAAAAACACAGCTGATGACAGTGGATGGTCACCCCTCTAACTCTAGAGACCAGAGCTCACTGTGCTTAATCGCTACCTCTCCATTAGAGAGAAGGATATTTAGAATGCCTTAATTCTGCATTTAACATCTCTCAGGAATGGCTGAAATGCTGTATGACATTCTTTTCAGCATGATGGATTTTTTTTCATAATACTGCTGTATCTAAGCCAGAAGGGAGTTCCACAATGAGGGGTCTTGAAACAAGTATTTTGTAGTTACCTCAACCATCTTTCTGAGATTATCATGAGACGGATTTCTGGCCAACTTTTCCACGTGAAAGACAGTATTACTGATATATATTGTTTAAATTATTACTGTTCTTTCAATAGGCATTGTTTGCCATGTGCCTTCATAAAGGAAAACAAAGGTTTCAGTGGAGCAGTTATTACTATTTTGAATATATGAATATTTATTATTATTATTACATCACATTATTATGATGATGAGCATGTGAATATCTCCTGGAAGTAAATGCATCTGGCATTTATTCTCCCCGTAGTTCAGCATGTGGGAGCTTCAGTGTGTTACAGAGTCTGGTATGCTGGAATCAGTCAAGACAATTGTAGTCTTGGTTGTCAGTTTTGACAGTATTAAACAATTTGAAAATGATTGGGTGTTTTCAAATTTGATACTATGTATGAAACAGAGATGAAAAAGGTCCCACTTTTTTGAGGGAAGCCAAGATCAGTGTGGACAGGCCGGGAGCTGACCTAAGCCACTCACCAAAGCTCAGTACAAAGACCAAGGCAGGCTAGTCAGAGTGCATTGGGTAACATCCGAGCAATAGAAGAATGATCTGAATGAATTATTAGCATCAAGACAGACCTTAAAGACAAAGTTAAGAAACAGAATGAGTGCTAGAAGGCTGAAGCAGTATTTTGAGATACTTGGTGGACAGAGAAAAGGTGTATAACCTGACCAGTATAGGGAGTACCCATGGCTAAATGTACCTAACACTCATGTTAAACAAAATATTTATCATGCAGAGAAGGTGTATCTGTTGTTGACCATGCTTGTTTTAGGAATGAGAATTTTGTATCTTAATGTTGGCTGACTAAAGGTCAGTCAACATTAAGTTGATCCACATTTTCTATCACTACACTTAAACATAGGGAAACAACCTCTGATAGGAAGAGAAGGTAAAATCCTGGTATGGATCATGTCAGAATGGAATCTTTTAAAGTATGACAAGGTTATTAATTTTTTCTCTCTTTTATACCTGATTAATCTTTTCATCTCATCACTAGTATTTTATGGCTTGAGAGTGTCCTGGGGTCTTCCCTTGGTCTCTCCTAAGCACAGAAATTTTCCCATTGGGAATACTATGTGGAAAAAGATTTTTTTTTTTCCTTATAAGAGTGAGGTAGGGTTGGAGGGGGATATCCTTTTTTTGCTTTTGTTCCTCCACAGAGCAGTAGGAGTGCTGTAGTAAGACAGCTTTCAGTGAAGCTTTTCAGTGAAGTTTTATGCCTAAGAAGCACAAATAGGTCTGTGATGTTAGTATTTCATCTTGTAAGCACAAGGCCCTGCAAAACCCACAAAAACAGGGAAGTAAACAAAATGTGAGACATATGTGAACCTGTGCTGTCAGATGTGGACTTATGGACCTCATAGAATAAGGTATTGCTGTAAGTGTTTGCATATCTCTCTTTACAAGTGGTCTCAAAAGGTTGAGGGTGAAGACAAATGGAAATGAGTTAAGATAGACATTGTCTCTGATAGAGATAAATAAACAAAAATGTGTCAAAGATCCACCAGAGCTGGGCATAGTACTCCAGACAGGGTCTCTTGACAGCAGAGTAGGGGGCACACCAGCTTACACAGGTTTCAGATAGACTAAATTATGTGTTCTCTTTTTCTTTAACTTATGAAATATTCATTATTTTTAACTTGCAACTGCAAAGAAACTCCAGTTGCTTTGTAGTGAATTATCTAAATAAAATTTACTCTAAGATTATGATACTAAAGGGCATTCTGAAAGAGAAAGTGATGAGAACATGCAGATAACTCATATCTGCTCTTCTGCTAGCTGTGTCAGAAAGCTACAGCCCTTTTCCAAAGTAATAAGCTTAAAAAAGATAGGCCTTACCATAGAGGCAAGGAACAGGTCTGTAGCCTCAGGACTGGCAAGCAATGACTCAGAAAAACAAGTGTTATTTAAAAGGTTTAAGTATTCATAATGCCTGGTAGCTTTTAGGTTTTAAAGTAGCCTGGAACAGCTTTGGTCTACTGCTTTACTTCTTTTTCAGTCTTATGAATGTATTTTCTATGGTCTACTTGAAACATCATTGCAGGATGCCTTTACCTTCTCTCAGGATGTTCTGCAAGGAACCTCTGTGTCTTTTGTCTCCATTGGATTTGCAAGAGCACTATCAGAAGGACATGACAGCATTTACTATCTCATATAAATAAATCTCTGCATCAAGACTGCTTGCTTCTGCTGTCTTCTTGTCTTTGGGCAACACTTTTCATCCTGACAGTGAAAGAGATTTCGTTACTAGTAGTAGCAGAAATAATTGGTTTTCTTCTGGAGGAGATAGTGGTTATGCTGTCTAAAACTCTGAAGAGAGAACAAGAATTTTTAATACTTTTTCAGATGTATTGCTGACTAAACAGAGGAAAAAAGCCCCGGGAGACCTCATCCTTCCAAATAGCTTTTATGAAGCACCCGAAGTAAAAATTAAGCTAGAGCAAAACACAGCATTCTTTTTATTGTATTTGCCTTCAGAAGCATCCATAGTATACTGTTCAGGTTTCAGTTATGTGCAGTCAGTACAGTCAGTAGCTGTAGAAAATTAGCGAATCTCATGAAATAACATCAGCAAGACATGTTCAGGCAGTGATTATGACAGGTTTTACAGGTCAGAGTATCAGGCATATGTGATGGGGGTTTTGTAAGGAAAAAATGCAGGAAAGTGGGCACTTCAAATACCTTTATCAATGAAGATAACAACAATACCAGTAGTTTTTAACCTGGAGGAATTCTGCCGAGGAAGAAGCATGACATCATGTAACTGAACAGAAAAGCTGTAGCTAAATCAACTGCAATGATGAGTAAAACACATTCAAATCATTAATTTGTTCTGTTTTTGTTGCTGGTGAGTTTTATTTACCTTTCACTCTCTCTCTCTGTAAACTTTCCACTTTAGTGTATGAGATATAGGTAAGTGGTAAAGAGTAGTACTGGAAAATAAAAGGTAATTTGCATTTTTATTTATACCTCTTTCTTAATTTGTGTTGTGCCTAGAAACACAAGCTTACAAATCCAACAATAAAAAGAAGAAATTAAATAATCTCATCTTTCTTTGAACAGTTTGGAGCCCTTCCAGTGCACTGTTTCAATTTCTTTTCCGAGCAGAGAGGAGGATTAGACATTATAGTAAGGATAGAATGGTTGTAGAGATTGTCCTTTTTATTGGCTTGTTCTGGTCACTTAAATGTGACCATGAGAAATGTAAAGTCAATGAAATCCTTTCTTTTATATTTTCCTGAAACAAATTGTTCCTTCATTTTATTTAGACGTTGGATGGTCGCATTGCTCACACTGCAACTGCAGCTTAGGAATGCAAATGTAAAATCTTGCATTGATTCAGTATGAATGCTTGTTCTGATGCTCTTTCATATGGAGGTACAGTGCTTTCTATTGAAAATGTCATTTAAAAGCAGGTTGACTTTTCGCCTGTAGTTTAAAGTACCAACACAAGTAAGATATTTTAACAAGTGTTGGGTTTCTTTGTTTTGGTTTTGCCTGCCCTGGTGAGCCTTGAACTGATGCACCCACATTCTTGTGGCTAAATAAGTGAACTACTAACTTCTCTTGACTTTTTCTCTATTCCTGATGGTTTATGTGAAATGAAATTACACATTTTACCATGCAATGCCATACTGCTTCTTCCAAAAAGCTTAAATGGTGACTGGCTTTTCTCTAGAACCAGAGCAATCCCCCCACCCTGCCCATTAGGAGGAGTGTTTCCTTGGGCACAAAGGCATTGAGTTCAATTTGCTTCATTACTGAAACAGTCTCAGCGGAAGGGAGAGGGTTTGTGGTGGGCACCTTCTAGATGGCCATGGTGGGGAGCTTATTTGTTCACTAGGTCTTTCCATAAAACATGTGGGGAGATATTTGGATTGAAATGCCACTGAATTCACTTTCCTGCCTCTGAGGCATTTGCCTCCTTTCACCTTCTTCCTCATTGAATAATTTCATCGTAAGTCACAGGATGTTTGTATGCTGGCAATGCTCTAACAGAGGACTTGTTTTTCAGTGTATGCAATAATGTAAATTTTTTTTCTGAATGAGATGAATTTACAACTTACAACAGCTTCTTATACTCCTCTCAATTAAGCCTGATGTGCCCTTATTGTCAAGAAAGGCAATCATGATTTTTGTAATCTGTCCCTGTCATTGTCAGGGACAATGAATTCTTACTTCTTGACTTAAGAGGACAAATTATTTTGTGATTACTAATCAAAGTTATGGCTAATTTATTTTTGTTAGCTCACCAAAGAAAAATTAATTCTGTATAACCACAAGATAATTAAGGTGCTAGGAAGGGAGAAGGAGCATATGCTCTGTGAGCTCTTACGGAAGAGCCTCCTGAGAAAGAAAAGGACAGTGCTGACAGTAGATGGTAGTCCTAAACACGTGTTTAGGGCCTGCCATAGAAGACATGGAAGTGCTCTCTGGTCTCTGCCTGCACAGAATGAATATTTCTTTGGGAACTGGAGGTAGAGGGAATAGTGAGCCTATCCTTTTTAACAGCACTTAGGTTTTACTCTTTTAGGCAGGTCATGAAGTAATATCCACAGTCTCATTAATTTTCTGTAAGACCTCCCACCTCAGTGACTCAGTGCAGTGACTGTATAGGCTTGAGTTAAAATTGACTGGATGAGTGAACCCATTTGCAGGGCCTCACAATCTGCTCTTTGGCATTTTTACTGCCAGTCCATGGTATTTTCGCTTTCAACTCCCCTTCTGTATTGGAAGAAAGGGATTTTTACAAGAATATGATGAGTTTTATGCAGTGCGCTAATAACCCCAGTGGAGCCAGTAGTCCTGCTGGCGTTCAGAATTCTTTTAAAATGTGAAGACTGTCATTTAGAGTGCGTGGGGACATCATTTCAGATGTTAGCATTACTTTTGGTATTAAAAGGAAACCTTAAAAATAATCCAAGAAGAATGTTTAATATCAGGATTGGGATTTTTAGAATGCATCAAATCTTCACTTCCAGCCCTTCCTTGCCTTCCCAAACCATACAGAGTGGCAGCAATATTGTTCTGAGGCAGCTGTACTTTGAGTGTGTCTCCTAATCCTTGTCAGCTGTAGCAGGCTGTCCCCACCACAGTGCCTATTTTATTTATTTATTGCTGCACTCTCTCTTTCTTTAATTGGAAAAACAAAATGTTTGGATTCACACAAACCTATTACAGAATGCTGATTTCCTTGTTTTCTCTAATAAGGTTTAAGTTCAGAGTGGTTTTTCAACAATGAGACTAATAGGGAGAATACTAAATAAGGAAAAAGTAATAATTCTGTCAGTATGGCTTTCCTTTCAGCTCAAGTTGTTCATGGGCTGGGGTGAGTAGCTACCTGAGGATTGTGCCAGGGAGAATACACCAGAGTATTTATCTTAAGAATTTAAAAGTCTGGCTTGCAGAACACAATAAAGCTTTTAAAAGTGAAAGAGACCTAAGGCATTAATATGTATTATTTTCAGGTAAATTTGGTAATTTTTATTATGTATTCCTAGTCCTGTATTTGTGTGACAACCATTTTTTCTTTTAGGGGCAGTTTTGGTTTAACCCCAGCCAGCAGCCAAGCCCCAGGCAGCCACTTGCTCACTGCCCCACCAGCAGGATTGGGGAGAGAAGGGTAAAAGATACAGAACACAGGGGTTGAGGTACAGACAGTTTAATGTGTAAGGGAAAAGCTGTGCACACAAGCAAAGCTGAGTAAGGCACTCATCCACCAGTTCCCACGGGCAGGCAGGTGCTCAGCCATCTCCAGGACAGCCAGGGCTCCGCCACACATAGCGGTGACTTGGGAAGACAAACGCTGTCACTCCGAACAACCTGCCTTTCTCCTTCTTCCCCCAGGTTTGTATGCTGAGCATGACACCATATGGTGTGGGATATCCTTGTGGTCAGCTGGGGGCAGCTGTCCCAGCTGTGTCTCCTCCCAGGCACCCCCAGCCCCCTCTCGAGCATGGCTGTATGAAAATCAGAGAAGGCCTTGGCTCTGTCTGAGTCCTGCTCAGCAATAACAAAACACCTCTGTGTTACCAACCCAGTGTTCAGCACAAATCCAAACACAGCCCCCTACCAGCCACTGTGAAGACAATTAACTCTGCCCCAGCTGAAACCAGCGCACGGGCATAGTCTGTACCAACGATCAAGGATGTGCAGATTTTTAAATGTAAAACCCCTACCAGCTTAGCCAGAGGATATGAGATGTGGCAGGCCCTTCCCCTGCTCGCACATGTGGGGCTGCCCTTGTGTGGCAGTGCTGCTGTTGTGTGCAGATTGCAGCCTGCATCTGTTCTGGTGATGAGGGGCACAACTGGCCACCCCCACACACACACAGGCAGCAGCACAGCAGGAGGGGAACCCCCATGCCAGCGTACAGGGAGGCTGACACTTCTGGCTACAGCATTCCCCACATGGGAAGCCAGAAGCCTTTTTCTGTAAGGATTGTTTGTTTTTAGTGTACATTATTCAGCCAGGCTGGGATGGAGAGATATTTAATATTTGGCTAAGGGCTTTGATATAAATGACACATCCTGCGTTGTAAGAAGAAAGCCATGAAGGCCCTGGGTGCAGGCCGCCTCATCCCCTCCCATCTGTACAGGTCCCAGCACCTCACGCTAAAGCCATTCTGTCACCAGTGGCTCCCAAAATAGCCACATCTGCAGAGCTGTTGGGAAGTTGGGACTGTTGTCAGCCCTGAAGTTCTGTGCTTTTAAATGCAGAGTGTTTGAGTAGTTTAAAATTAGTTCAGTGGAACTGTAATCAGAATCATTTATATCTATGTGAATAAGTACTTTGCAAGGCTTGACAGCAGTTGGGCCACTCTAGGAGCAGTGTGTTCTTTTGTAAGCTCCCTGCCCTGGAGACTGTGTCTGTAATGTTTGTAAAGAGCCTGGTGTAAAACTGCTGTGAGCCTCCTTGGAGTTTCTCTGATTTGCTGTTGTTTTTGTAAAAAAAAAAAAGAAATCATAAAATGAGACCAATAACATGTGAAACCTGGGGACCAGTCTTTTATGGGCATTGTTATTTAACTTAGTATTCATAAAGTAAACATGTCATTAGCATGTGACTGCTAAAAATCCTCATTGGTTTCATATGAGGGAGATGCACAAACAGAAAGAAAACCTGCCTAGAATGTCTGTTTTCCATTTTATCCATGGATAGGTAATGTCAATTTGTTTTCCTTTTTGCCACACTGGGAAATTCCCATGTAAAGAAAAAACTGCATATGTGAAAGCTGGTTATATGTACAGTCTTTCCAAGAAAACAAAAATCAATTTAAACTCCTGTATTTAGAGGGAGAGAGAGACAACACAGCATAAATTCAAAGTTTGACCTTAATATGCCTTAAGGGAAAAGACATTGATGAAGAGTGGGGTTTTCAGTCAAGAAGTAGGTGTCATAGGATTCAGTGTGCCAAAGCAACATTTTTCAATAATGCTGCTGTTACTGATGTTAGTAACTGCTGTGCAGTGATAGAAATACAGTGGTGTGGTCTGTAGAGCTGTGCATGTCAGGTAGCATTCTCTGTGCATACAACCCCCCACTGGTGTGCTTGTTGTGCTTATTCTTAGCTGCAGGTTTGTGTTAAACATGCGAGCTGTAACGGATGCTTTTTAAAGTAAAACTTTAAAAAATTGTTTTTTCTAAATCCGAGAAAGCCTCTGACAAATCTTCTGGAGTTGTTGAAAGTGAGAGACATCCTTCAGGCAACAATATTGTAGTACAGATTTCTGAGTGTCTTTGAGCTGTACCATGAGCAAATCAGTTGCAGTGTCAGCAATATGTATGTATTCTGTGCGAGACTCCAGAATGTCAGGACTTTGAGGCTTCTTGAAAGCTTGAAATTTAACTCTATCAGTAAAATGTTGATCCAGTTATGTGTGCAATGAAAGTGTTGCTGGAATCTACTTAGCTGCAGCTCTGCGCTGTTTTCCTCCTCTTGCTAAACCTCCAGTGATGAGGTGCAGCCTTCCTGCTAAAGAACATTCATGTTTCAGCCTGATTAACATTTTTAAAATATTCATGAAAGAGACCCAGAAATTTTGCTGACACTGTTTTGGAAGAACTAAATGCTCTGGAGCACATACTGAATTGTGTGTGGCTGCTGTAGTAGAAAAAAAAATACCCTGGAGATGTCTTTTTTTCTGGGCTCCATGACAAATTTTACGTCCATCTGCACTTTAGTTTCACAAGAACATAAATATCAAACTATTTTAACTTGCACCCAGCTGGAAAGTATATACTTTATGAGAGAAATGACATTTTTTAACAGTACTGTATTCGTAGGTTATGGATCTCATGTGGATAATAAACTTGGACCCTACACCGTATCTAGTATTACATTGTGGAAAAACTTGTCTTTCAGGAAAGTTTTAGATCGTGTCCTTGCTTTATGAAGAACTCAAAAAAAGGACAAAGTTCACCTTGTATATGCTTGTAGGTAATACTTAAAAGCCATCTGAATTTAGAAATTATGTTGGTGTTTTCCTATGGAAATATGAATTATCTATTTATACACATAGAACCTGTTGCATCTTCAGATGGGAGAGAAGAAAACCTTCTATACGCTGGTCAGAATTAATTCTCCCTACGTCACCAATAGAGTCATTAGCTTGGGGGTTGTCAACAAAATACAACAAATTGTTTGTGTTCCAAAATAGTACAAAGTGAAAAATATAACACAAATGTGAAGTATTACAAAGTAATATGGTGATTACAAATTTGGACTTGCTGATGCTAGAGCCTGGTGCTAAAAACACCTAGGCTGTGGGTTCAATCCCTGTGTGGCCCATTCACTTAAGAGCTGGACTTGATGATCCTTGTTGCGTGCCTTCCAGCTCAGAATATGCTGTGATTCTGTGATCTTGGGAGTCTTTTCCAACTTTAATGACTCTGTGAGAAAGTCATGTTGAATCATCTTGTCTGGCAAAATAAAATATCAGTGATTTAGGAAAATACACTTTAATAAGGAGATAAAAAAGAAAATAAAAGGTTGAAAAAAAAACCAGTGAAAAGGACAAGAGGAACTTTAAATATGGAGAATAGGGACCAAGAAGAGAAAGTCAGTTAATGAGTTAAGAGACAGGCAGCTGTCACTGCTGTGAAAGTCCGTGATTTCTCTCATACACTAACTTTCTTGTGAACAGAAAAGAAGAGTAGAGCTAAAGTACATGCTTGTTTAGGAAATTAAATGCATTTTCAGTACAGTGATAAAATATCCCTTTGTTGTTTTGTCTCCCCACTTCCCCCCAAGGCAAAACAAACAACAAATTACAGAAATGCCTCTAGCAGAATTTTCCTGTCAGCATTCTAGGAGTCATGACTTCTGCAGACAGATTTTGCTCCTCTTGCAGTTCAGACTTTTACCTATGATACTTGTTGCCTAGGGAAAATACTGTGTATCAATTGATTTAGTTTTTGTGTAGTCTTTTCACCGTTCAGATGTTCCTGTCTACCTCCATGCTCAACTTAAAATCCTCCTCTCCAGCTCTAGTTGCATTTTACTTTTGCTAATACCAAGCTGAGTAGTTCTTCTCCAGCTTCTGCTTCTATAGGAAAGACTCTCCTGGGTTTACTCTGAATGTATTTTAACTGTCCTTTAAAAACAGAAACCACTTAAGAGGAAGTGTTCTCTCAGTCTATTGTCAGCTCTTCAAACGTAGCTGAAGATATTTCCTTCATTCTGGTCTAAATAAGATAAAAATTAATGGAGACTGAAGTCTGTATCAATGTGCTGGTGAGGACCCAGATTGCCTTTGAAAGCCAGAAAGTTCAAAATGGGTGATTCTTGGGATAGAAATGTTATTACATATAAAAAGGTAGAGTTGTATCACACAGCAAAAAGTAATGTCATGTCAAGGTCATTGGTGTATATTTGAGAAATAAGTAGTTCTGGTACATTTCTTATAACTCTGCAGTCTAAATGTATCATTAATACAGATTTCCACATTTAAGATCTCCAATTTTTAATAAATGGAATAGCAAAGGGCTAGAAGATGACATTAAGTTTCATGAAAGGCTTAGGGGAGCCTTAAATGTGTGTATGGAATTAAGTATCGAAGAAAGTAATTTTATCTTTCCTTATTAAGTATTTCTAATGGATTTGTCAGTCTAGTATGAATCAGTGTGATTAGATAGCATCAATAATGTCTTATAGGTTCTTTTTTCTTTTCTTGGTGTTCTTTGATATCAGATCACCTGTATACTAAGAATGCTGCATGGGTAGGTATTTCAAATACTGTCTCTTTTACATCCTTGATGTTAGCAAATAAGTATTCTGAAAACCTGATTTTGTTTATATTAGCCCTATTTAATGTAACCCTCTTATAAGGGTTTCAGGATGAATAAAACAGAAAGCTTTTCCAAACAGTGTTAAAACAATAATATAAAAGCAAGTCTTTAACTGAAAGCTTTCACGGTGCACAGTATGGCAATATGCACATGTGCTGCAATATTTCTATAATTTTTGTAAGGTTATTTAATTTAATTATATATCAAATATTGTCCAATTAGAAGAGCAGTTGGTTAGGTAATTTCGCCATGGGTTCTGCCCTGTTGGAGCCCTCCCCAATCTTTTAGCCCTACACTTTATTGTGTCTATGGTATGTGGTGCAAAACAAAGTGTCCTTGCTAGACTAAAGGCAAGACTACACAGAATTTCAAGAATGTGTTACTAAAGGTTTGTTAAACTGTGGGAGAGGGCAGAAAAAGTACTAGAAGTTACAACTATATATTAACAGTCAACAAAGTTACAAATAAATGAAAAATATGTAAAAACCTAAAAATCTTTAGGCATCACATCCACTAAGTTTTTTCTGGATAATAACTATCTGCATAGATTTTGAAAAACCCATCTCTTACGAATTTAGGATTTTTATTAAAAAGAAAGGATGTTGAGGCTAGCTCCAGAGATAGGAAGCCAGAATCACATGATAGTGGTAGCCCAGATCTTCCTGTGCTTCACAGCTGGATTTTAAACCATTATAGGGGCTGCATTTTCTCTGCAATGGCAGCAGTGCCCTCAGTGTGATAGCTGTGTTTTGTTCTGTGTGTGTTGGCAGCACATGTCACAGTGGCCAGGCTCTCCTCTGTAGTAAAGTTCTATTTTATGCTCAGCAGAAGGGAAAACACATTTCTTGTTGTTTCATAAGCAGATAATCCCACTGTTAGATCATCTAGGGTAGATTCAGAGCAGTTCTATTTTCCTGGAAAGGAGCCAGCCTAATCAGTACAGATGTGCCGGGTGATTTGGGCTGTGCCTGACCCCGCCATCAGCTCTGGCCGTGTCCCAGAGTTGCTGCTTTCCATCCTGGTTCCCGTTGGTGCAGTGCCTGGTGCCAGCCTTATTGCTGTGCTTGTTGCAGCTCGCCTCCCCTTGAGAGCAGCTGTCCCTCAGATAACCAGTTAATATTTCTACACCACTCTGATACTGAGGGGGGAAAACGTTTGTGCATAATATTACTGGCTGATAGGTGTGATTCCAATCCATGACTAATGGCAAGGCACAGTTGTTATTCCCACATTGCCATTAGGGATGAATATATTATTTTAACATGTTCTCCACCCACAGAAATTTCTCAGTCTCTTTTAATTTGCATGGCATTTTACAAACAGCTTTTTAGGAAAATCGAGAGCATTGAGGAAAAAGAAGCTTGGTGCAAAAGACTCATATTGCACACAATAAAAATTGCAAGTTAGAAGGCAATCTAACTGGTAAGGTGTTAAAAATAAAGGTAAGCATCTATGTGAGGGATGCAGTGCATCCCATAATCATTACAAATGACTGCCAGTCTGTGAGCCAAGCAGTGTTCCAGCAGAAAGAAAGGGAACAGTTCAGTATGTAGAGACAGAATCTGAGAAAAGATGTAGAGGTTATTAAAACTAGCTAAAGAAAGTATTCTGTAAGTCTGCCTGGTTTGTTTGAGCTTAAAGCTCAAATGTGATGATTTAGGAGGGCGCCTAATCTCTTTTCCTTATTAATATTTGCCCTTTGAAAGAAGATAACTTGAGAATTCACAGTAATTAAGACCTCCTTTATTAATTCCAATGTCAAATTTTCATATTCAAAGGGCTTGGAAGATCTTGGAAACTGAAGCAGGAAAAGAGATTGAGTGAGCTAAGAGTAGAATACCTGGTAAGCAGTGGGCCAAGACTGAGCAAAAAAAAAAAGAGTATTTCAGCTTTGTAGCCCCATTTGATTCCCAGACTAGATTTGTGCCAACTCACTGTAGTTTAGAGCAGTCTTGGAGATATTCTGAAGTCTTCCAACTGTCCTCTATATAGCAGCCTGCCAACAGAGAAGACAGGAAGTCCAGCAATGCCCCTTGTGCTTCCTGTATTAAGGCTGGAAGCTGGAGTAGAAGTGCCAGCTTTGTGTCTGCCAGAGGGACTCTGTACCAGTTCTGCGAACACAGGGAAGTTCTTGGCTGGGGAAATTGAGTTGGTTTCTGGTCTCTGTGTGGCTAGAGCAACACAAAGAGATTCAGACACACTGGAGGGACTGAGACTTTTAGTCTATTATGTATATTTGATGCATTTTATGCTAACTTGTTTGGAAATAAATCCAGGCATGTACAGAAAGGAGCTGTTCCAACATGACTTTATTGCCAGAGCTTAATACTGTGTATTATTTGATGAGTTACTGACAAATTCACGGGTGGGGTTGTCAGGCTAGCCATATGGTTGGCTTTAGAGAAATGTACCGATTTGTTTGCTGGGTCAGTTTTTTTGATTGATTAAGATAGTATTGGTTAGCTGACCTTCAAGTTTGGTTATCTCAGAAACTGCTGTTTTCTGGAGCAGCAATCCAGGCTGGCAGTGACAAGCACCTGAACTGAACCAAAGTTTAGCAATTTACCTGAAAAGTGTCAAGTGAACAGCTGTACTAGGTCGCTGTGGCGATTTCACTCATCTCCCTAGTGAATATGGCAAGTGGGACAATGTTGCATTATACTCCAGAGAAATAAGGTTTGGATTCAGGTTTAGCTTGTTTTTCTTCGTTATATTTCTGTGGTAGTACACAAGAGGACATTATGTGTGCATTGTGTCAAAACATAGTGGATTTATTTTGACTGTCTGATGTGATGACTCTGTAGTTCCTCCAACTTAGCAGCATTAGTGTTCTGACTACCAATTTAGATTCCTGGTAGGAAAAGAAGATCAAAGACTTCTATGCCACAGCTTTTCTTCTTCGTCCCTACCCCTTCTGGCACTCAGACTGTAAGTGCAAATGGGAGGGATGAAGACCTTGCACTTGTTCTGTGCATTGACTTTTCCTCCCTCTTCTCTCCTCTCTGTTTTGTGAACACTTGAGGGCTACCACAAGTTGTATTACTTTTCCCTATCCTATTGGACCCCAAAAGAAGGAGGACACCATCTGTTTGGTGGCCACCAAGAATCATTTTTACGTGATTCAAGACCCCTGTGCTATCTGATACAAATGGCCTGAGTGAACCTGTTCTCCAGTTGTCAGGGAAAGGCTTTATATTTCATGATTTTATGAGCAGCACCAGCTTTTCCATCAGTTCTGATGTTCTGTAAAGTCAGTGCCAATTGCCTGCATGTCATCTGAGAAAATGTGCACCTAGCCCAGGATTCTATATAAGGCTGTTTTGAGCTCCAGTGCTGATTTATGGTAGGCAGGTACTACTTGAATATCAAAAGGATCATAATGAAAATTAAAGATATTATTACAAGATTCAGTGGGAATAGTCTTGGACAGCTGAGGTATGTTTGAGATTAAAGGTGACTTGAGTTGGCTACAGTACTCTTAGAACCTACTAAAGTAGAGAATACTATTAATTTGAGTGAACTATTGCTTCCTTTTGGCAATTCAAAAACATCAGTAATGTATATTGTGAAGTTAGATGCTATGTCACTTGCCAAGTGTCACTTGGCACTCTTGGAAATACTCGGAGATCTGCTGATTTATTAATATATTGTCTGCTGCTGTTTATATGATCAGTCATCTGCCCTCCTTGAATGTCTAACAGGCCTCTGAGAATTACTGCTGTATTTCTACTCATGCTAATCAAACGTTGGTACACAAGGTATTTCTGCTTTCAGGGGAACTGTAGTGAACAAGAAACACTGAACATGATCTGTCTGTGAATCAGCTCCTGCATGCCATCTCCCTTTTTGCTTTTTCATCTTTTTTTTCTCCGTCTGTAACAGTAATCATCACAAAGTCGTTCTTCAATCAATTATTATTTTAAAGGAAACAGGACATAAATGTGCATTTTGAAAGCAAGGAAAAGAGGCACTTGTCTCTAATTCATCAGAAATTTTGACACTTTCTGGTTAGAACTCTTTTATAAGCACACAGCAGACTGCAGTGATTTTTTCTATGGAGAATTCATTCCTAATTCCCTGCTTCATGGTGCTACTTATTAAAGCCCAAGTACTGCTTTTTAGACATTTTGTTCATGCAGTAGTTAGCATGTGCATTCTGAAATAGTGATCATTTCTCTACTGTCACTGTTCTTGCATACAGTGCATTAAAGATATCCTTACACTAACAATTTTAGTCATGCTCACAGTCAGTAACTATTCGAAATACTGGGTTTGTTTCTACTGTGGTGGTGTTTTAGTGACCTTAACTTTTCTCTGCAAGGAATCATTAAATTCACTAAATATGTTCTGTTTTATTCTGATCAAATATATAGTAGTAGAAATATAATTGCTTTTGGTATTAAAATAGTAAAACAATTAAATTACTGTGAAATTTTTTAATGGCAATTATGCAGAAACAGGTTTCAGCATAACATGGATCATATCTATTTTTTCTATTGAATTTTAAGATCAGTTCTTAAAGCCCTATGGTCTCTTGAAGTAGTCAAGACTTTTCTTTTAGCACTATCCAGTGTTAGGCATTGGCTCAGTGATAAACCTTTCACTTATGTACCTTTAGATGCACTTCTCCATTACAACACAGTTCTACCAGGTGTTTTGTTATTGGGACTTATCTAGCCATACCAATGGAATATTAGTTCCCTACATGAAGGTGCAATTGAAAAAACGGCTAACAACATTTACTATTTTTCCCTCTTTATTTTGTGTTTTTGTAGCTGTTGCTGGTTGCTGCGCAAAACAAAACTTCTGTCTAAAGCTCCAGCCTAGAGAGCTCTCCAGGCTATCTCTCACTGGCTAGAGATTGTCTTCAGATTCCAGTGTTAAATTTTAACCCACATATGACTCAGAAAATTATTTCAAACTGCAGCTAAGCAGTTGAATAAATTTTTAATTAAGTGGATTCAGTTCTTTTTGAGATTATTTTTTTAAAGTACCTTTAAAGACTGTTTTATTCCTTCTCTCTTTCTTAGTCATCTTTTGGCCACCATATGGGGCAAAAAAGTAAACTTGACAGTCTTTTCATTTATCCAGGACAGTTCTAGGATTTGCCCATGTTCTGGATCTTTCCTCTCTTTGACAAATGGCTTTTTTGCGGCTTTTGCAGTATTACTTTACTCATTGGATGTTGGGAATGCATGTAGAGCATGTTCTGCGTGAAGTGAGGAGGTGTTCAATGATCATCTTGCCCAACATCTTTAATACCCATTTTCTATTTCAAGGGCTGATCTTAAAACAGTTCCAGCTTGTTCTGAAGATCCTCACAAATTACAAGTAAGCAGCAAGTAACTGGCCTTTGAAAGTATAGTTATTTTTGGATTTATGCCATCCGTCAGGTTTTTTTGGTCCAGTAACAATGCAGTCAGCTTTCTATCAGTAAATAAATGTAGAAGAGAATCTCATTTGTGAAACAAAACCTGTGGCTTCCTTTGTAAGTTAGGAGCCTCCTGGCTTCTGTATAGGGGTATCATTAGCTTTGACAGATATGGAATTAGCCCTTGATGTGTTATCTTTTTGTATTTATTGGTCAGTAATAAATTTGGACAATAAATCAGATAAGGGTTTATGAATGTTGTGGAAGGGGCTAAGAGGGTGAGGAGACTTCAATGTTTTGCATCAGAACAGAGCTTGCTAAAATGATGAAATAGATTGGGTTTAGGAGAGAAGGGTTCATGAAGCTGAAGATTAAAACACATATCTAGATCTCGCAATAATTAAATATAATAATGTGGTGTGTACGTGGTAGACTTATCTTCCTTGTACTTGATTTTGGATACATGGCTAATTCACCTATAGAACTACTTTTATATTTAAAAAGCAAGCGCACAATTATTTTATCTTGTCTCTCTGCCTTAGAGGAAGAGCACTGAGCACAGAGCAGTAGTGTTTGTACTGGAGCATGTGCGGCCTGGCTGGTTTTAGAAGCATTTGACCAGTGTTGGCCAAGGTTGGCTTGGATGTTAGCAATCAGACCACTTGACAGAAACTTGCAATAATTCATCCTAAATACTTGCAAATTAAGTGTTTGAAAGAGGGCATACTGAACAGAAGGAAATGGCCACTCGGTAAGTTCAAAACAAATGAGTTCAGAGATTTAAAACACAGAAAAAAGTTATCAGCTTTTAAGAAGAATCAGACAGCAGTGACACTGCACTGTAACGATAGACGTAAGTATAAATGTTTAAACAGAACCATTACAAAGAAATGAAACATTGTTTACATTATGAAGCAGAAATAGTTCTGTGAGTAATGCATTTTACAGCAGGGACCTTTGTAACAGAAACCTTCCACTGACATCATACTCATTGAAACAATAGTTGTTACATAATGAAATGGCATAAAATGATACCAAAAAAAGATTTATGCCCCAAATACACAAAATTCAATTACAATCCATTTTAGACCCTATACAACATATAAGCTTATGGAAAACACATTTTATTTATTTGGTCTACCCAGCAGCTGTAAAATAGAATGCATCAAAAAATCATACATATTTCTCATCTAATTAATCTAGAAATCAGATAGACCTTCACACTAAATTTTCAAGGGACCATGAGCTCCTGATGAGAAGAGAAAGTAATGGTTGTAATTGCTGCTTCTGTTGAATCTCTAGAAATAACTCTTATCTTTCTGAGGTGTACTTTTGTATATACAATGCCAATTTCAGAAAATCTGGTGCATCAGAATATATGTACTGTACCCACAAATGTACATAGAATATTGGAAATATTCTGCCCTCCAATTTCTTTCTTGTTGAACAAATTCTTGTTCTTTTCTACTTAAATAATATTATATTGGAAGCTGACTTTCATTTCAATGTTATTTTTATTCGTAACAAAGAAAGTGTTCAGGGTTCTCTTACTGAAAGTAGAAGAACCATAATTTTCTTTCTAAGTTCTTCATTTTCTTATTTTTTTTAGAGAGAGTTGAGATGTAAAAATAGAAATGCATTTAATGGTGCAAAGTGCCCAGGGGCTTACAGCCTGCAATTTAATGTTTTATTCATAATTTTCCACAATAATTGTAGTTATTTGTTGATCTTCGTACAATTCTTTTCAATAATGCTTTGAATTTAAAATTAATGATGTGAATTTTTTTTCTGGAGTTTCAAGATCAGTTTTCCAGTCTTAAAACCAGATATCCATATGCAGTTCACAGTGAGCACTTTTTGCAAAGTGCTCAACTATATGAATTATTTAATACTTTACTTCATCTGTTTCTGTTTGCAAGAACTGCTTCCTTTCTGTAGACAGTAATATCCTTGATTTGCTTTTCATACATACTAAGTCTAACCTAGTACTGCTTTTGTGAACTACTTTAGGTTGAATGACAAACAAGATAATTGTGAAGGTTATAAAGCAGAATCTCCCTTTGCAGCTCAACCTGCTCTGCAATACTTAGTGTTCTTGGGGTTATGTTGAGTGGTAACTTTTCAAGAACACCAAAGCTAGGAATCCATTTCTTTATCATGGGCAAGATTCCATATGAACAATTAAAGAGTATCCAGACTTTTTCTCCTCCTAGACCTACAACTGAATGAGGGTTCAGAGGGAGGACTTCTGGATGATGACATAAAAAATCATTCACACCACAGGAAGACTGGGATTAAAAGAAAATTATGTAGCTCTATTTAAAGCATGCTAAGCTTGGACAGGATCAGCTAACTGGGTTATCAACTCTCCCTTTCCCTGCCTTTAGATGTTTGGGTAAACAGAATACATTGTTAGCAGTTAGCCCTGATTGACTTCTTCAGGCAAGTGTTATATTTGAAATTCTAGCTGTTTTTTATGGCTGCACAGTTGAACACCTTCAGTGAACTGTTCTTAAAGCTGGAGATTTTAAGGAGAGACCATGGTGGTCATTTTCTGTGATGTCTTATATAACACAAGGCATATTTTTTACATAAACACCACTAAACTGTAGTCAAAAAAGCTGTGCAATTACTTTGAACAGTCTTGTTTATCTTAACATTGACATGGAACTGGCTTATTTCCATCCCCCTGAACTAATGTATCAGTTATTTACAACTATATAGAGAACTTGTCAGAAAGGTGCTGTGGCGCGATTTATCTGAAGGACTAAAATTATCTCTATCAGCTGGAGGTAAACTGCAATGGTAGAAAGAACTGTCCAAGGATAAGAAGAAATTGGTAGAATATTGTATATGAGATCTTACATCAACTAAAAGTGGGATTATTATTATTATTATTAATAATTATACAGATGTTGGAGTTTTTTCCCTTTCTCCTTTTCCACTCTCCCCCCCTTCTTTTCCAAGTGTGATAAATTTTGCATTATTGAGATGCTGAGGATGCTAAAGCTGACATGGTACAGTGATTAACATTTCAGTGATTAAAGCATGACTTTTGAAATTGTTGTGTTTATAGTATTATTTTAGCTCTGTGCTAAGTATATAATTCTCATATTTCTGCCATTCCTGAATGGAGAAAATGAAGACAGAAGAATAACCTTTCTTTCTGTCTCAAGCAGTGAAGTGCATCCTGGGTTCTGAGGTTTCGAGTAAATACGTGGGTGTTAATCTCGTTTTGTCATACCCAATTCCTGGCTCATAGCTGGAAGTCAGAAAGTGATGTTAAAGGTCTTCCCTAGCAGGAAAACAGATTAGTTAATCTAATAAGCCTTCTGCATACAAATACTTTATACAAAACCACTTATGAAATCTAAGGCTAACCTGAGCCATATAATGTGCATTTAGTGTGGAAAGCAATCTAATCAATGATCTATTCTTTCCCTGAGAAAATGATCAGGGAACATATGAACACATAACTCTTTCCTGAATTAGATGCTCAGTCATAGAATACATTTCAAAGTACTTTTAACAATTGAGTAATAGTGAACATACGGCAAAAAGAAAATAATCATAGCAAGAGTAAGTACTGAGAATAGAGATTGGCAGATAATTTGAAAATGGCACTCAAAACCAAAATATACCTTAGAGCATCAGCAAGAGAACTTCAGTGGATGTAAATTTAATTTTCTCCATTTTCCAGGGAGAATCATAAAAAATATTGAAATCAGTGACACATTTTATTAAAATGCAGCACATGCCTCTTAAATTAAATTTCAGCATAGGAAAAATGTCATTATGAGCTTTACATGTGGAATTTTACTCTTTACTCATTTCTGTCAGCAGTGCTATAAAGCATTATAATAACAGATTGTTCATCTTAGCAGTGCAGCTTTCAAAATGGACAAAAACACACAATACAACCTAATTTTTTAATTAATGCAAAGTCTTTGTGTTGTCTTTTGCACAAACACTTCAGAAAAGGAAGTCATTATGCAAAATAAGATGGTTTGCAAAGACCTTGTAGGTGATGTGTGTTTACATGGTAGAGCAATATCAATTTCTGCTCTGCTCTAGATTGTTTTTGATGAAGTCCTTAATGTTGAGACAGATGTGAGGGCTGTTTCCTGTCCTATGTTATATTTGTACCATGACTATATTGAATATATGTGCAATGGTTTTTTGCCACCTGATTTATAGGGGAGGGGCAGAGCAGTAACTAGGAAATTTAAGAGAGAATTTGGTTACCTTTCTACTCAGAAGAGAAACTTCTCCTGCCCATGTGAAATCACAGGTGCCAATGCAGCTTCTGTTTATATTCCTGGTGAAATCCTTACGTTCTTACATCTGCAGTGGAGGTGCTTTTGATAACCAGAGGTGGTGCTTGAACTTTCTGGTTCTGGCCATATTCCTGAAGCGTAGGGGTTTTTTTACACTTTTTTTCCAGACTGTGTGTCACCCACACCTTGCAAAAGTTAACATTTTGGATGTTTGGGAATGAATTCAGAGTATGTAGCCTAGCTGAAGAAAAAAAAATTACCATTGGTTCATTCCTTGGCTTTTTCTCTTGGGGCCTGCTATTAGTGAAATATAGGAGCTGTGAAATATATTGAACACTCTAAAAAGCATTAAAATAACCCAATGGCATTAAGGATGTGTGCAGAAAGAAGCCTATCTAAAGGTCTCTATAGCACACCTCTATGTTTTGTGGGGTTTTGGTTTGTTTGGTTTTTTGTTGTTGTTCTTGTTGTTTTTTCTTTTTGGAATTAAAAAAATATTTTTAAGAATTAGTTGCTAAAGCCAGAGCTAGAGATCATAAATTGTCACTGAATTTATTGTTTTCTAAAAGCAGTTGAGCTGCAAGGGTGGAATGTTCGCAACATTTCATAATGAGGTAAAAAGATACTATTGTTCAGACTGTAATCTTTCATGTTCCTATAAGCATGGGTAGAAATTTGACATTATACTTCCTTTGAGCTCCCCTATAGTCTTCGACCTTCAAGCTTCTATTCTTTCTTTCTGGTGACAGTTATGTGTATGCAAAAGGAACTGATGTACTGATGAGAACAAGCAGCCAACTCATATTTTTGGTAGTTTTACCAGCAGTTAGGATTGTAATTTATAAAAAATCTATTCCCATTGTTATGAATTAACTGCTGAAAATTACTAATGGCAAAATGGCTTTAGGTAATGTTAAATACACGTATCTTTAGTGGTTTGCTGAAGTACTTTCTTGCAGCCACAGGCTGCAACATCTTTGGGTCACGTGGGCATCTCCTCCTTCAACTTAGTGGGGTAGCTTTGAAGTCAAATTATCATGTACAAGGGTCTGTAATATTCATAGAAATATGAATGGAATAATAAACTCTGCCTTAGTCGAGCACTAGAATTTGAATTAGGCACTTTGGCAGAAGAGCTGAGAAGCCTCATGACCCTTCAGTGCTGTAACACCTCTGATCTGATATCGTACTCAACTTCATCCTTAGTCTGTGCTGTATTTCTTAAAATCCCTGTTTTGTATTTATCCTGTGGATGTGGAAAGAAAAAAAGAAAAAAAATCCATGTGTTTTGTCTTGTAATAAGAAAACTGTTTTGATACATTTTGCTTGATAGGAGCTGTCAAATGGAGTTATCAAACAGTGAGTACACATTCATTTAACTGAAATCTCTATTGGAAATTAATTGTGAAAAATATAGTAGTCAAAGTAAAAAAAACTAGCAACTTCTTTTTTTGATATTTAATTAATTCTGTTGTGAATTAAAAAATATTAGTATTCCTTTTAAAATCCTGCTACTAAAGCTATTAAAAATAAATAAATTTTTTGAATTCTTGAAAATTGCCCTGTGTTAGAAGGATTTTATAAATTACTTGGTTAAAGAACTGTATGTACCTAACAAGAATTATTTACTATACAGAAAAGTAGCAGTTATTTGCAAGATGTGTAATACTTGAGTATGCAGATTTGAGATCACTGATGCTGACAAGAAAATGCTCAAGTTATCTTTCCAATTTGGTGAAAAGAGAGTAGGTGTCAGACTACATGAATTGTCAGGGTCCTTATCTTCATGGGTACTGTAATGCAGAGGACACAATGAATGCTGTTTGTAATTATCCGTAGAGACAGACACAGATGGAGCAATGATACTTATTTTTAGTTGAATGGTAGGAAATAGACTTTGAGCAAACTGCTTGGAGTCCTTAAGCCTCCCTACACGGTATAGGGAGGTATAGTACAGAAGGCATTTCCCTTCCTATTAATGAGAGAAAGAAAGAGAGAGAGAAACAACAAAGAGAATAGAGGAAAAAACCACAATCATAATGTGTGAAATGCATCACTAGATATAAGGCACTTGCTGGTTGATATAACTGATGCAGAAGGGCTAGTCAGTGCTTTGTGGCATTTGTGGGGTGCTTCTGATGAAGGGAAGAAATTACTACATGTATTACACAAATCCTATGGTATCTAATCCAACTTAATTGTCTGCAATGTGTCAGTGCCAGTGTGATAATTCATTTGATGTATTTTATTGCATAGGTAACTGTAAGCTGAGCTAAAGTTAGGACAGGATTGCCGTTTTTATAGCAAATAAGGATTATTTAAGTTGTTTATCACAGGATATAGTATATTAAGAGAACAAGAGTTTATTTAGGAGGAACCAAGTGATTGCTAGCGCTCAGTTTTAATTGCAGCTGAGGAGGGCTAGAACAAGGTGCATGAAACAGATGCTGTTACCCTTCCACTTTCATCTTTGTGGGTTCGGGCTTCTTCCATGTCACAGCATAAATTGGAGTTATTGTAAGGCAGGTTAGAGTGATCAGTGGCCTGCACAAGATCAAGGTCATGGTAGAGACTCATCAGGCCTGAAATCCTTCCCAGGTTCCCTGTAAATTGTTCAGTGATTAGCTGGGACTGACACAAGCAGACTCTGTAGTTACCAAGGATTACCATTGTAATGGTGGTCTTTTCATGTTAGTGTAAGTTTTTTTTTTGCCCTTAATGGAACGTAACATCTGTGATACATCTGCAAATGTGTCATATTTTTGTTTGGGCTTTTATTTTTGTTCTTTATTTTCTTGGGTGCTATAGCTATTTGTTGAAGCTTGTTGTGAGTCAGTGGGAATTTCTTAGATGATTTATTAATAATTTGTAATGGTACTTAAGTATTTTTCATAAATTATGAAATAATAAACCCATAAAATACAATATTACGAAGGGTTATTTTTAAAGAAAATATTGTTTTCGCTAGATTTTGCCTAAAAAGCAGAAAAAGAAACCAATTTTGGAATCCTAGAAGATTTGAGAGTAAATTAGAACAGTGTATAGAATAAACATCTATGTGTACTTTGGGTTTAGCTTATCAAATCACTGCATAACTTTAAATGGAAATAAATAGATCTCATTTATTTTGCTGGCAGATAACACATAAACTACTTATAATCTTAAGCAATACATAACTATTTATAATGAATAAGTATACAGACATGTGACTCTTGGGGATGGTGCTATGCAGGGCTGAGAATTGGACTTGGTGGTCACTTCCAACTCATCTTAATCTGTGATTCTGTGATATATGTGATACTTAGGTAACACATAGCTGCTTATAATCTGTGTCAGAACAATTACTAAAACTTCAGTGGGCTCAACTGGAAAGGAAGCTACTGAAACAGACATAAAGCATCTGGTTAATAGTGTTTAAAACGGCAGCCTAACAGCTGTGCATCTTCATGCACAGTGTAAGCAGTGGTTTTCACAGGCTTTAGAAGGTTGAACTTAACAGTACAGCTAGACCCTCATGTATGGGAAGGGCAATATAATCCTTTGGAGGATGTTAATACAATGTGCAAAAGTAGTTCAACAAGTCCATTTGCCTTTTATGTTCAGTAGATAGTCATAAAACTGTGGTTTTTTTGTTAAAAACATATCTTTTCAGGGACATGTGAATAGACAGTGTATAGTGATGTCGTTTCAGTTGGGTATAATGAAGGTTTGACAAGGTCAGGGGTCTTAGGAATCCAGGCATGGCTCTTGTTTGAAGCATGCTGAATATGAGGCAGCACTTTGTCAGAATATCTACAGCTTTCACAGCAATCAAATCTAACCATTCTTTTTGTTACTATTTCTCAAAAGAACTGACCCAAAATTTAAAAGCTCAGTTGTAAGCATTATCTGCTACTTTTTCTGTGAAAATATGAGGGTGGATTACTCTTCTCCATAAAACCTAATTTAGCATCGATGCATTCCTCTGACCACATGCTCTCTGTTCTTCCTGCTCTGGTAAGCTTGCCTAGAAGCTGATCTGCATTGTAGCTAATCAAGATGCTTCACTTCACCTCCCCTTTGTCAGCATACAAAAGCTCATGTCAGGAAAGCTTTCAGAGGTAATCAATCCAGAAAAATAGATCAGCAAAAGGAAAACACGGTGAATAAATATTTCATTGCACTATGTAAGCCTGTTGTTTTAAATAGCAAAACAAAGAGCCTAGGCTGTTTTCTTTACGTATTTTAATTATTCATTTATTTTGTATACAGGCAATATTTATGTGGTCATATGCAAGTATCATTCCAACAACTGGGATGATTTGTGCAGTATTCAAAAGCATTTAAGTTTCTTGACCCCTGTCATATTTTGGTAACTGCTTCCCAGAATGCAGTGATATGTCATCTCAAGATATTAATGTACTCTCACTAGAGCATCCTTTCTCATTAATGATTATTATGGCTACAGCAATTTGTCCCACCTTCTACATTTAGATGTGGCCATGGGCTTGGCAACAGGGGTTATACAATCTTGACATCCTAAATACTATGGATTTATGCTTGAAACGGTATTTCCCTGCCTTACACTCCTAGGAGTATTATTCTCAAGCTGGGAATCAATGGTGGACATGCACATATATGCCTGATATTTAGCACAGAAGTTTCTATGGCCTCTGGAAGATTATTGTGTGGGTCTGCAACTAACAGGAACATATATTTTCCAAGAATTTAAAAGCAAAGTGTCACACAGTGAGTTACTTCCCGCCAGTGTAATGTGCATGTGACAGTAGCAACTCAGTGGAGGTTAAAAATGGAAAAAAAGTGGTTATTAATGCCTGTGGAATAATGGCTTGTGTTTATCAGCTAGCTGTTCAATGAGAGTGAAATTAGATCTAACTGCATAAAGACAGGAGCTCTGAGTTGAGACTGTCTTTTTTTTTTTCCTAAAGGAAAACATAAGGTAGATGCATATACATTCTTTTCCAAATTTTTTATCAGACGTGTTGAACATTTTTATGATGTTCCTACAAGCAAGCCACTAGGCATAAATAAATTTATAGTGAACTGCAGGCTTTCTTTTCACAAACCTTTAGTAAGAATAATTTAAATGAGTAGCCATGTACCCACACAGTGTAGTTAGATCCCTACAGGTAGCATTTGTGACTGAATAGCTGCACAGTTATGTATACTGTGGCCATATACTGTGAGAGTTTTGACTTGTCCTACTCATAGAGCAGAGCTGGAGCTATGGCTCCTTTCAAAGGTTGCAACAACATTTTAAATCATAAACATTAGATTTTAATGTAAATATTATGGCGGGTTTAAAATATATTGCTGTTTTCTGAAGGCATTTTCTGTTTTGTATGTTTTGTTTCTATTATAAATGAATATTTTTACCTTTTATACAAACTTATAATGAAATAATGAGACTAACTTTTTTCATAGAGTTTGATCCTTGAGCAATTATTTCATTTCACTTCTATTCAACAGTCACAATTTTAAGGTTTTTTCCCATGAAATTTCCCAACCTCCTTGAGAGTATTTTAGATTATTACTAAATGAAGGAGAAGTAGTTCTAATTTTCATTTTCAGATAGAGATTCAAGCATTTGAGCTTTCTGCTTCAATGCTCATTTCGTTATCTCTCTTGATAATTTTATATTTTAAGTATGGTAATTCCAGACAGGGTTGGAGTATGTACAAACTCATTTGAATTGCAAAAGTGACTCCAACTGTACAACTGTACTTCTTTAAACAGACATCAATTAGAGATTGACAGGTTTTTCTGGAATTTTATTTCCATTAATGTTGCTTTGTTTCTAACAGAACTCTTGCAGAAACTCCTATAGAATACCCATTCAAGTGTGAAAGCTGCAGTTCCTTTCTAAACATGAAAAGTCATTAAATTTTAACTGAGTTACATCCAGCTGGTGGCTGGTGACCAGTGGTGCTCCTCAGGGCTCAGTACTGGGTCCAATCTCATTTAATATCTTTATCAATGGTCTGGACCAGGGGATCAAGGGCACCCTCTGTCATTTTGCAGACACCACCAAGTGGGATGGGAGTGTTGATCTTCTGGAGGGCAGGAAAGCTTTGCAGAGGGAATCGATGGGCCAAGGCAAACTGCCTGAGGTTCCGAGAGGTGAAGTGCGTTTGAGTTACAACAGCGCCAGGCAGGGCTACAGGCTGCGGGCAGAGTGGCTGCAAAGTGGCCTAGCGCAAAAGGACCTGGGGAGTTTGATTGACAGTGGCTGAACATGAGCCAGCTGTGCCCAGGTGGCCAAGAAGGCCAGCGGCATCCTGGCCTGGATCAGGAATAGAGTGCCCAGCAGGGCGAGGACAATGCCTGTCCCCCTGTACTCGGCACTGGTGAGGTCACGCCTCGAGTGCTGTGTCCAGTTCTGGGCCCCTCAGTTCAGGAAGGACATTGAGGTGCTGGAGCGTGTCCAGAGAAGGGCAACAAGGCTGGTGAAGGGTGTGGAGCACAAGTCCTATGAGGAGCAGCTGAGGGAGCTGGGGGTGTTTAGCCTGGGTTAAAGGAGGCTCAGGGACCTTATTTCTCCCTACAAATACAAAGGGAGGTTATAGCCAGGTGGTGGGCGGTCTCTTCTCCCACATACTAAGCAACAGGAAAAGACAAAATGGCCTCAAATTGTGCCGGGGGTGTTTAGATTGGATCTTAGGAAAATTTTTTCATGGAAAGGGTTGCCAAGCATTGGAACAAGCTGCCCAGGGAAGCGGTGAAGTCACCATTCCTGTTGATGCTTAAAACACATGAAGCTATTGCACTTCAGGACATGATTTAATGGTGGACTTGGCAGTGCTGGGGTAATAGCTGGACTGGATGATCTCAGAGGTCTTTTCCAATATAAATAATTCTGTGACTCCAAGTTCAGTTGCTTATATTTGTATCTAGAAAGCAGGATTTTTCTTTTAATTGAAAGGAGAGGAGGATAGAAAGAAAAACATCTCCATTCTACATTTCTAGGAAAAGCTCATATGACGCTCACATCCACACCAGGTGACACAGCAGAATTCTGACTAAATCCTTCATGATCTTTTGAGAAGCTGCAAACCTTAATTGATGGTTTTGTTTTGATAAGAGGTAGAGGTAATCTTCTCTGCTAAAATTTTCAAAGATAAATATTATCTTCTACTGAAATTAAAGGTTATTGTGTTTACGTTTTTAGTGGCTATGGAAGACGCAGCTTTTGCTCTGCACTGCCCAAGTCCTTCTGGTTTTATGTTTGTTTTGGGATTCCTGATCTAAGGATAGTATTGACCTGGGGTCATGACAGAGGTGGTATATGAAAGATGTCATGTATATAACTGATGTTGTATATATAACTGTAGTATTTGTGCCTAAAGGTGAAGAATACTACCTTTTCTAAATGTGTGTGATAAAAACCCTAGGCTTTTCTTGTTGCCTACCAGCGTAAGTTGGCTCATATATTCTTGTCATGTAGTACAAGTATGCCCTCCAGGCCTCTCTAGAAACATTTGCTTGCTTGCTTGCTGAGTGGGTGGAAGTAGGATTTTATGGGCATTTGCACTGGTCTCCAAATAATTTAATTTTCACATGTCTTAGTCACACAAGAAGTAGTAAGAGCTGTTCTGTTGTTCTGTTCAATAACACCATATTTCTGGCTTCATCTTCTTTCATTTTACTAACCCCTGCTGTAATGTGAGTAGTGATGTACACCCAGTGATTTTAAGAAAGCGTTCTCCTCGTTTTACAGCATGAGAGGTTTTAGGTGCCACATGTGATTCAATTCTACTTTGGCAGAAGATGTCAGAGCAAATAGTTTCAGCATGGTTTGAATTTCAGCAAAGACAAATCCTCTGCCGAAAAAGCAGTCTGATACATAGTGTTCATTTATATTACTACAAATTCACACCATTTTACTACTGTTCAGTTTTAACATGTCTGATGGGATTTGACTATTGAGAACACTGAGGGACCAACTCGATGGATTAATTTCTGAAATTTTCCCCAGATCAAAAATAGTCCAGAAACCTAACTGACTTCCACGAATACACTTTATCTAAGCTATATTTCTAAAATATACATGCAATTTAAATATGCATTCCATTGAACTTTCAAATCCCTTCTCATTTGAAACAGCATCAGTTCTCTTTGCCTTTTTGAGTTGTTTTGAATGAACAATCTATTTTGAATGAACTTCTTTCCAATATGTCTTGACTGTCTTTTCAAACTCAGAAACTATTTCTTAAATTCTTCAAACTATCTTCTATTACTTCCCCTGATTTTGCTTTGCCTTGTGAACAATATATGTATGATACCATAACTTCAGGTTTTAGCTACTGCCTCTATGGCTTGCTTCTCTTGTGTTACTGAGGGCCATCGTATTTTAATATAAAAACTATTTTTTGAACCAGTGACTGACTATTCAGGGATAGTTTCTACTCCTACTATCTATCCTGTGGCATTGTACAGGAATTTTTAACAAGTAGTGCTAGGTGAGCAGCATGCCTAAAAATGACTGAAAGGTATTCAGTAGTGGAAGTCTCCATTTTTCCCTCCTTTTTAATATCATCCTAAGATTTTACTGCAATAGGATATGCCTGTGTGTTGCAGTCTTTTCTACTATTGCCCCTAACAGCAAACTGTTTCTTCTTCCCTATTGGCATTCACAGTGCAGTGAGTTGTTATGATCGACACTCACAGGGAGTTTGGTGAGCTCGCAGTGTTGTAAATAGTGCTGGACGCTTATGAGTATTCAGTGTGTGTTTTAGGGCCTGCACCTGTATTCCACTGCCATAACTCAAGGCACCATTATCAAGAATACTTGACAGTTGGGTTTAGTTAGGGGGAAGTCTGATTGTGACCTGAAGGGCAATTGGAAGGCCAAGGATTTTGTCTGTCAAGCTGTTGGGGAAAACAACCTGGCTGGTGCTTTTCACCTGGGGATTCTTTCATGACTTCTGCAAGGACAGTGGTGAGACTGCTCATACATGATTGGAAACCAGAGATTTTTAGTGAACGGAGTAGCTTACGCTTAGTCTCCATGAGGTGGAACTGAGGGCTTAAGGATCTCATATCCTCTATTCCTTTACTCAGGACTATCTGTTAGTTCCCCAGCAGTTTTATGCTGTGCCTGAGGGCTTTGATCCGTGCTGGTGTGGACCTTGTATGCTATTTCAGGGTTACAAGAGCACTCTGTTTTGCACAATTCTTGCTGATGATATGAAACTTTGGGCAGTAGCTGATACACCTAAAGGCCATGCCACCATTCAGCAGGACCCTGATAGGCTGCAGAGCTGGGCTGAGAGAAACCTACTGAGGTTCAACCAGGGCAAGTGTAGGGTCCAGCACCTTGGAAGGAATAACCTCACTACCAGCACAGGTTGGGGGCTGAACTGCTAGGGAGCAGCTCTGTGGAGAGTGGAGTCTTTTTGGATGACCAGCGGACCATGAGCCAGCAATGCCCTTGCAGCCACGAGGGCCAGTGGTGTCCTGGGGTGCATCAGGAAGTGGCCAGCAGGTCAAGGGAAGTGATCCTGCCCCTCTGCTTGGCCACATCTGGAGTATTGTGTTCAGTTCTGGTCTCCACAGTTCAAGAAAGATAAGGAGCCACTGGAGAGGGTCCAGTGGAGGCCACAAAGATGATTTGGGGTCAGAAGCACCTCTTTTGTGAGGAGAGGCTGCGGGAGCTACGCCTCTTTAGTCTGGAGAAGAGAAGACTGAAAGGAGATCTCATTAATGCACATGAATATCTCAAAGGGGGTGTCAAGAGCATGGTGCCAGACCCTTTTCAGTGGTACCCAGCAACACAATGAGGAGTAATGCCCATAAACTAAAACACAAGAAGTTCTACCTCAACATGTGGAAGAACTGTTTTACACTGAGGGTGGCAGAGCGCTGGAATGGTTTGCCCAGGGAGGACATGGAGCCGCCCTCTCTGGAGACATTCCAAACCCACCTGGACATGTTCCTGTTCCTGTGTAACCTGTTTTAGGTGACCCTGCCTTGGCTGGGGGGCGTTGGAATAGATGATTTCTAGAGATCCCTTCAAACCTTGATGTTTCTGTGATTCTTGGAAAGCACCCAGTACATCAACATAAGAGTGTATTTGTCCACTGGATTTAGTCATCCGGATCCTACCATATCAACAGTTGCAGTTTCTATCTTCTGCTGTTCTCATACTCTTCCAGTTGTAGCCCAGTGCATCAGCTATATAGAAAGTCTTGAATTAAAAGAGCTAAGGTGTCCCACACTAGCTATCATTCTTGTCCTGAGGGTTAACTTGCACATTATTCCCACTTGAAGAACAATTGTGTCTGGGAATTACTCCCTCTTCTGGACCTTATGTTCTAGGGCTTGACAGATTTTAGGTTAGAGTATAACTTCTATCTACTCTGCCACGCAGATTAATTTTAAATCGCTTCACCAGGAAGGGTTAAGGAACGTAAAAGAGTCTTATTGTCAGTGGATTTTAGTAATTTGGGCTTTAGTGATTTGCTCTAATTAGAATCTTTATGTGAGTAGACAGTAAAATGAAAATGTTTCCGAACTCCCAATTATTTACAGGTTTTGTCTGAGAATATATCTAGCTTCAACATGACAAATGATTCTGCTCAAAATTTTCTTATGACACTGTCTGATCCAGTTAGAATCTGTTCAGAGAACATTAATACATTTATCCTCTAGCAATCCTGAGGGAAAAAAAAAAAGTGTAGGAACCTCAACCAGAAACTCGTATCTGTGGTTAAATGATGGGTGTTAGTCTGGTAACCAAAAGGCACATATCCATTCAAAACTCTCTACTTAGTGACCATGGGATGGCTAATTGCCCTAAATCACAGGAATCTAAATTCTGTCAGGTATGGAAAGTGAACTGTCCCCAGGAGTGAGGAGGTATTGACTTAACTCTGATTCAGTTGCTGAGATGTGATGATAAAATTGATACTTAGGTAAAGTATTGTCTGAATGAGGACTTTATGCTTTTTATCATTTGTGTACAAGCCACATTTGAGATTGGGTCTCCAAATTCCAGAGGATATAATTGCCAAGTGTAGTTAAGTGTTTTCAAAACCCGCCAGACACCTCTGTGCATCTTAAAATATCAAAACAGCTTTGCAGTATTGTCTAAAGAAGCTTTTGGGGCTCTAGATGAAGGTGAGGGCAGAACTGGGAATGGATCCAAGATCACTCGAGGCCCAGTCCATCACATCAGCACAAACCATCTTCCTCCTGAAATTTACTTCAACTGTGCCACAATTCTGTGCTCAATTCATTAATTTTTAAAAACAGGTACTATATACCTTAGAGTGAGTTTAAGATTTAATATCTTATTATTTATTGATCACATTGAGATCTTCATTAAGAACACTATATAGCCCTGAGTGGGCCCTGAAACTTACTTGAAACCAAAATATTTTAATGACTTGGCATAGTTGCTCCCATTTTCTCTAGTGAGAGAGCACATTCATATTCAGTATGTCCACAGTATTATTCAGGCACTCCTCTGACAACACTTCACTCCACTAACAACATTTGTAACCAAAACAGTACAGGAGAGAGTATTTTTTTTAGACAGGACAGCCTAGTGACACCAATAATAATTTTCAACAAATGCACATTCTAAGGCAGAGCAGACATCCACAGAGGACATCCAAGGTTTTTTTAAAAAAATCTGATTACATCCTGTTTTTACAAATGGTGCCAAGTGTTTTGCCTTGCATTTTTATGCTTTCAGGATTAATTAGAACGCCACTGATAGTCCTTTCAGTATTTTAAATCTCCTAAAAAAAGCTAAGTATATGAAACAGTATAGTTTACATTACTATAGTTTTCTCAGGAGAAATCTTCTGTTTAGAGAAGATTAGGTAAGAGGTAATGACTGTATAGAATCCATTATAAGTGTTACTGAAACTGCAATAAGCATTGCAGATTCATTCATTGTGATAGTAGCAATCTGAAAGCTAGATACAAAATGAAGAACTTCTGTTGTCAAGGTCAGGTGATAGCCCAGATTCTATTTTTATTAATTAGTCAGTCTGAATGCCTGAAGACATCATGTCCCTGCAGAATTAAAAATCCTGGACTGAGTTCTCCAGGGCAATGTTTCAGTCCTGTTGCTCTAGGGATAGAGAAAGTTTTGCAGTTGGGATCTGTCTTATTCTCAAGAGAAAATATAGTAATTCCACAGTATTGGAATTACCTTCATTGTAAGGGTTAATAAATGCCTTAATTAGACTCATGAAAATGCGGAAGGAATCATGTGAAGTTCTGCACAACAGGACATTAAAATATAACTGAGATTGGGAGAAAATTCTCATTTAGAAAAAGACAAACATTGCAAAGGCACCAAATATGGGAAATTTAAGTAGGTTTGTAATGAAAACACAGCTTAATAAAGAGGACACATCCAAGTGATGATGTCACATGCATTTGATATATAGATATTTTAATATATTTTACTAAGTCTATATAAGTTATGTATTATACTAAGTTATATATTTGGAAGTCTGAAGGAGTAGTACTGTAAAATTTTACACATATGCAGTTGAAGAGAATTTAATAGAGTAAATTATGTGTGGAAGATTTCCTTCAGCATTAAAAGAAATTGTGATTTCATTGTTAATCTCAGATGGAATTGGATTAAGGCTTCATTTGTCGTAAATGTCTGGCTATTCCCTGCTCTCATGTTCCTCAATACGTCTGTGTCACAGGAGATATTTCCTGACAATTGCAGAGTTAGAGGCTCCTGGGACCATGTAAAGCTTTTTTTCAACCTTGACAAAAGCTGCTCAGCTTGCTTACACTTTTCTTTTTTCTTTTTTCTTTTCTTTTTTTCCCCTCAGATTCTGGCCTGATTAAGAGTATGGTTTTATCACATACAATTTTGTTGCTAGGTGGAATTGGAAAGTTCCCTTGTGGAGAATGTGAACATTTGATCCTTCTTTCATTCAAAACACTCCCTTAAATTCCTTTTATTCCTTTTGTGGTATGGCTGAACAATAATATTGGATTGAAAGTGTGTGGGTTTTTCAATATTTCCTTTTTCCCCTTTCCTGTTTTCAGATATATTCAAAACCTGAGACCAAGAAAAACCTGGATATTTTTAGAGTCAACTTTTTAACCAAAAGTAGGATGTTCTGGAATTTCAGTGAACTTCAATGAATTGCAGAAGCATAGACTGGGTAGTGCTGAATTAAAGTGTCAGCTCTATTGTCTTCTGATCAATAAGAAACCTTAAAGATCCCAGGGAGAGAGACAAAAGAAGAAAAGTAAGTCATTTAGAGAGCAACACTGAAAATGCAGCAGTCATGATGGTTTGAGTGCAAAGTCTGTGACTTGAGCTGCAGTAAAAGAAATGGAGGCAAACACAGACCCAAAAGAAATAAGATATCCAGAAAATGTATTTTTTTTTTCTACCAAGTGTGCCATATGCTACACAAATTAGCAATAAATTATTTTTTCCAAGAATACCAAGTATGATATGAAACAGGAAGTAACACTGAATGGTTTGATAGCTATGAAGCAAATGTTTAGTGAGACAAAGGATAGTAATGAAGGGTAGTAAATTGCACTGCTGTTTTAATAGCCTGTCACCAATGGGATATACTAAGGCCATAGCAGGTATTTGGGGTGAATGCTATATCTTTTTCTTTTTTAAGAAAGAGAATCTAGCTGGATGACTCTTGATTAAACTTGTCAATACTTAACTGTAAGCCTTTTCTATGTATCAGTAACAAAACTCTGTCCTTGACCTTTCTGTATATTTTTCATTTAATGTTTTTGCAGGAGAAAGGGGTGGGAGGGAGTGACAGGAGAGAACAGAAATGGAAGGGGAGGATAACAGGAAAAGAGATGGTGTATTTAACAGATACTGATAAAACAGATTTTTTTTTCCTGTTTCTGCCACTAAATTTAAATATGCCTGGGCTAGTAAGATATTGTTTTGGGCTGTAATGTGCTGGAGTCTATGTCTTGAGGATTATTTGTCTCTAGGTACAAGAAGTACAGAAGAGATGTAAATACATTAAATCTCTTATTTGTAAGTGGTTTAGACTGGCCATCTTTTTAATGGCTTCTCTTGTAGATTGAAATGAACCTCTTTTTGGGTTCTGATCCAGCAAGGTCCTGAATTTTATTGTTGTCTACAAGGAAGAGTTTGGTTCAATGGGCCCATGTTCAAAATTAGAGCTGTGCCCAAATGAGTGACTGAATGACAGCCTCATTAGCAGTATTTTGAAGTGCTTAAGAGCTTCAGTATTTCGGGAGCCAAATTTTGAATAGTTGCATTTTTTAGAATTAAAGCATTTTGTTCAATCTTGCATGTAAAAAAAATTAGACCCCTAATACTATGCAAATACACTTTATGATTCATATCTGCAACAATATCAGCAAGGAAAAAAAGACTGTATAAAATGAAAGACACAATAAGATATGTCGGATAACATTTAAAAACTTTGCCAGTGAGGAAGATCTGCAAATCCTACACTAGAAACCTAATGATAGAATATTGGCTCAAGTGTTGGAATTACTTCGGCAGTGTATTTGTTACTAGAAAAATATGGCTGCTCTTCTTCCTAGAATCTGCATTACCTCTGTTCTGCATATAGGACTGTGGTGGATTTTAAGAGATCTGAATTTGGCTGAGGATGAGCAAGCAGCTGTAGCCTGCAAACATTCTTCTCGAGACTTCCATAGGAGGTCTGAGCAAAAGAGAATATCTGATTAATCACCCTGTCCCAAACCAGCCACAGGAAGTCATTGCTTCTGGTATGTCTGGGCTTGACAGATGTGTGTCGGATCATTGTGCATTACTGTTCAAACATCTCTGAAATTTTCAAGATACAGCTGTAAGAAGCAACATAAAATGTCAAAGTGACACTTTTTTGTAAGACAGAGAATAACTGAGTAAGTGACATGAGACAAGAGCCCTCAAGAAGCTTAAATTTTTCTTGAAGGTTTGACTTTTCCGTGTGTTAATATTTCAGCCTGTTACTCACAAACCAACAGCATGAGACACTGCTTGATGTTGGCTACACAGAACAAACTTGGAAAGCAGAGCACAGCAGCAAAGATCCTTATATGACTTCACGGACCACGAACCTAATTTTTAAAGAACTGGCTCTGTAGCCTCTCTACATCTTGACAAATGATTTCAATGAACCAGCTGCTGGTCCCAGGTACTTCTTTCCATGCTTTAATAAATTGCATTGTTGCTCTTCAGAACCTTTATGCAACCAAATGTATTTTTCAAAGTGTAGATAAAAGACTGGTCTTGATGTGCAGGATGGTTCTGACTTTTGCAATAATGAGGGGATCAGGAGCAGCGGTGCTGGTAGCAGCCGAGCCAAGAGAGAGCCCGGCCGAGCCGAAGGTGCACAGTGGAGTGGTAGGAAAGTGGCGACCCCACAGGACAGGGGAGCGCCAGGAGCGTTGGCAGAGGCGGAACGGAGCCCAGCGGAGCGGCGGTGTGACCCTGGCTCGGACAGCCCAGCTTCCAGGGGTTGGTTTGTCTTTGTTTTTACATTGCTTTCAGGCTGGGGGTGGCACATGCCAGCTGCAGGAGCTGCCACACCACCTTGCCCTTGTTCCCAAGGACCACGTGTGTGCCACACGGGAGCGGCCACCATATTGCCTTCGTGTGGGGAAGCCACATGGATGCGGCCTAGGGGAAGCATCCACCCACCGTCTTGCTTTTGCTCCCAGTGGTAAACACCTTTCTGTGGGTAAAACACTTCCTCTTTTTATAAGGTTTTTATATTAATGTTTCTGTTATTGTGCGTGTCTTATCCTTGCTTTGTGCTTTCAGTAAATTGTGACCCTGACCCATATTCTCTGCTTTTTGTCCCTGCTTTACCAGAAGGGTGAGAGAAGAGGAGGGGATTATTTGGAGTTTAATTCCTGTCTGATGCTAAAACCAGCACAAAATGTCAAGCACTACTATGAATTCACAGGTACTTTTAGTAGTCTTTATGTCATGTTGGCAAGTGGACTTCAAGTGAGTAGGACAGAAAGAAATAACTGTTTTTTCTTTTGCAGCCTCCAGTATGAATCTTTTACAGAGGGAAGGAGACAAGTAATTTCAATCTAAATAGCAAGTAATGTATTAAAAAATTATATTACCCTCAATGTTAAAAGGCCTAATGAGCATGGATAATGTTTTCCTTAATGTATGTTCTTAGAGACATTTGATCCATTCTTTCCCACTCTCCCCTCGTAGACACTACACGGAATAGATTAGAGCTAGATTAAGAACTTGAATGAATTCTTGTTTGCTTTCACTGAAAGCCCTACAGATTTTGCCATTATTTTTCTTTCCCTGTCATCCCTTTTCTGCTTGCACTGAATATTGGTTTGTAAAGAACTTTTCTACTGTGCTTGATGTATTCTGTGTAATGATTTGATTTATTAGGTAGGATATCATTTTAAGTAAAAGAGTCCTGAGCTGTGTTTATTTGGTGAGAACCCTAGAGGGATATTCTTGGGGCAAGAATAGGGCCTGAACTGTTCAAAAAGGGTGTCAAAGCAAACAACGAGAACTCACACCCAGCACACTTCGCAGTTTGAATTTAGATAAATACTGAAACAACCATGAGAAACAGACAGAAAGACTACTGTTTTTCCTGGCTGAGTAGCAAACCTGGAGGCGAAATATCACTGATGTAGTGATGGCTTCTGATAAAAATGGTTGCTGCAGATCTGAAGTTCTGGTAATCCCTTTATTAGCAAGGTGTTTGGTTACTTTGTTTAAAATTGGATATGCCACAGAACCTACATATCTCTAGCTGTGTATTTTTTATTCTGAAAAAAAATGTATGCACTGTCATACAGTGGCAATGAAAATTTTATTTCCAGATGTTCAGACATTTAAGTATTTTTCCAAATCGCATTCAAGTAGCTGCATAGTAGAACTGAATGATTATAATAGAGCAGATTCATTTAAATTCAGAGATTGAGATTGTATTTTAATGGCAAAAATCCATTTGAAAGGGAACCACTACTCCCTGCTCCTGTTAGGGGAACAGTTTGAGAGAGGACAATTTGGTGGCTGAGTAAATGCACATGTCAGTAAAAAGTTTGTGTAGCTGCTGCTTTCTAATAAAAGTAATGAGCCCTATGTTGCTCTTCTCTGTAAATATCAGATTAAAGTCTGGTAAATTCAATATATAATTAAAATATAAATTATAAATAGATAATTTACTACTGTTTTGTATTTAGGGTTTTTTTTCCTAAAACTTTCTTATTAGCATTTTGCTCTTAAAATAATTATCATAAAATTAAAAGTCTTTTTTCAAGCTCATGATTAATTCCTGTTCAAGAAAAAATTCACAAGAATAGTTTTAGTATTGTTCAGCTTTTTCAGTAAACATTACATCTTTTTATCCAAACATCCTTTGTTTATATTTTCTGGGGTTCTTTTCTCAGTTCAACACAGAAATACCTATGTTCAAAGTAACCAGCATTTAAGTGGTGGCTCTTGTTTTGAGAACCCTTCAGACTGATCCTGTGGTAAGATCATGGCTTGTCCATAATGGGCAAGTACTGTTTCATGAACAAGATACTGAGTTGAGCAGTAGTGATAGTGATGTACATGAAGTTCTTGTTATGGTGCTCCTTCACCCGGGCGTGTGATATTTCAACCTATAAATGCAGTACTGAATCTTGAGTAGCCCTGGATTGACATCTTGTTTCGTAGATGGGTCTGAGGCCACCTATAATATTTAACTTCATTTTTATGTCTGTCTGTATTCTGAATCAAAACAAATCCAATCAGAAGATCTCAAAAGAACGAGATAAGGTTATCCTCTGATCAGTTTTAATCATATTTTGACTTTAAAAAATCACTGGCATAATTTGTGATGCAGATACATACTCCCCATGTCCTCTCAAACAAAAGTCCTATTAGCTTCAGTTGCAAAAGAAATGGTGAAGGGTGAGAGTCTTCATGTGAATGCAGAAATGTAGGAAAAGAATGCTCCTGGGAGTCTTGAGGATTTTCACAAACAATGTATAGCAGAAAAACAAAATTTAGGTGGTAAATAGTGTAAATGTGTTCTTTTGAGAACTGGATCATGGCAGGAATGTTTGCTGGGAGGCCCTAAATCTTACTGTTTCTCATCAGCTTATGAAAAATTACAGTATTTAAGAAGCCCAGCTGCTTTTTAAAGATACGTAAGGCCATAAAATCAATCAGTGAATCAAGGTAAGTAATGGTAAGTATCATCAGCCTGGCACTTTGTTGGAGCTTCAGTTTTTCTATACCTATGTTTACAGCAGAGAGAGTAATCTCAAATTCTCACTTTTGAGTTAGAAGTAGACATTACATATCTGTAAGACCCAGAAAGAGCATTTCTTCCCAGGTTGTTTGACTGGGGGAAATGAATCCAAACAAACAGATTAGCATTACACTCCCATGGCAGTGAATGTAGTTAATGAATATGACAATAAGCTGAAGCGCATCTAATCAAATTGAAATTAAATTATTATTACCAAATGATAGTGTGTAACTCCAATTTTTAAATGGAATTACATCAAATATTAATTTAACATAAAATGCAGAGGTAATTCCTCTTGGACCATGGTCAAAGATGAAGGTTTTCTGTTTTATTATTCTCTTTCACAAGAAGAGTGTCAAAATTCAATCACCCTTTTGTTTTATTGATAGCCGGAATTCCATTAGACCTGGCCAGAGGAGAGGGAAGATGAAACATGCCAGCTTATCTCCATGTTCATACTTTTTGCAAGTAAAAGCATAAAATGGGATTCTGTTAACCTCCTTGGATATCTTCTCTAAAACTGCTGTCAGGATTCTAGTATGCCTTTCTACAAATCCAGCTGCTAATGTACTCTATGGGATTGCTACAGTTACAAATTTTTGGTTCCATGTTTTGCTATTCTACGTCAACTGCACCAGTACATACAGAAATTTTTGCTCGTCATTTGGCACGATTCTCTCCTGAAAAATTCAGCATTTCATTGGGAAGAATAAGATTCAAATTCTGATGTAATCAGGTTGTTCAGGTAAAAATCTTTTTTGCACCTCTGGTAACTTTCTTCTGATGGCAGCACTGAACCAGCCATTTCTGATGTACTAGGGACAAGAATAGATATGTTAAGTAGTGCTGCTGAGGGTCAGTGTAGTCAAACAATTTAGTGCTCTGATGCTACTGAGCACTTGTTTCACAGCAGTTTAGGATCAGTCAGTCTCTTCTCTGTGGCATCAAAGCTTTATCTAATTGCTTGCATTCTCTTTAGATGGTTAAAACATAACCTAAAACATTTTTTCAGTTTGGACTGTGTACTATGTTCTATAGTTTTATCAGTATTATCTTATGATAATCCCCTTCACCCAAGATATTCAGATATCATCTCACAAAATGCCTTTATAAAAATTTCTGTGTAAATGCCAGTTTTACATACAGGTACAGGAAGTCACATGGCTCCACTTAAACCCTGTCTCTTGATATCATAGAGGTTTTCGTTTTCTTTTTGGTTTTTTTTTGGTACGTTTGGCAATCTTTTTTGTAATCAGGAGTTTTAGTTAGTAGGACAAAGCCACGTGAAGTGGAACCCTCTGAAACTCAGTACAGTTAATGGAGGCAAATATGAGTATAAGGATCCAGTGGCACAGAAACACCTGAAGACAAAGCGCTTTAGTGGATATCTATCAGGTAGTACATTGAATCAAGATGAGATTGATTTTTTTTTTCCCGTAATTTGTGTATTTGGTGCCCACGTTGTGATAGGGAGTGAGCAGTACAACCATGCTGACAAACAGGAGGGGAATGCTGCTGCCAGAGAAAGCAGCTTTGTTGGTACAGCCCTGCCTCTGGCTCTGCAACACTGACACCGCACAATGGGCTGAAGGAAAGAATACATGAAAAAGCCTTTTTTGTCTGCTCTATATCTCTTACCCTTTACTTGGTGTTAGACTTATTTTTATTTACACATCCATATTTACTAGATGCAGAAGAGGGATTGAACCATTATTTGTTTAAGAACTGAAAATATTTTCCATCTGTGATTTCTAGAAGAGCGTTTAAAGAATTTTCAGGCTTAAAAGAAACTTAAATTTCTAATCTTCACATCACTGCACAATCAAATATATGAATACATAATTACTGAAACTTGGATATACATTTCTGTATGTATCTATAAAGTGTTACAAGAGAAGCATCAACTCAGTGGGTTGCTTTCACGTGATTTTGACAGAGATACTTGAAACTCTGATTTCTTTGTGCCTAGCAAGAACACTTATGTATGTTAAAGAAACAACATCTGTTTGCAGCTTATCTAAAAGATTATGAATAGATATTTTTTTTTTCATCTCTCATATAATCTCCAAATGAATAATCAAGAACAATGTGAAGCAAAGGGCAGGGGATGAAATTCCTAAACATCTTAAGTCAGTGAGAATTGTATTACTGACTTGAATGGGACCAATATTTTAACTTATACATTGAAGTTCCAACCCTTATGGAAATGCAACAGGCAGGTCATTAATCATAACCATGTAGGGTTACACTAGTACAAGACTGTACAGACTTCTGATATGAAAAGTATTTGTTTTTTTTGTACCCATGGGAGGGTGTGGTGGTAGTACTCACAAAAAAGTTAAATTAAAATGGGGCTTCTTATTCAGGATTGAAAATATATGCTAGTTGCAGCAAGAAGTACTTATTTTTTTCTTTTTTAGAGAAATACACTTATGGACCACAGCCTAAGCCTGAACCTAAAAACACGAGCTTAATTTCTTCATATGTCCTGCAGCTCTTATATCAACAGCCATTACTTTAAGGTTAAGATACATACAACACTAGATATGAAATGAATATGGATTATTTGAAACAGAAAGGTTATTTTTAATTACCACTGTTCACAAATACGTTAAATCTTTAAAACTGAAAGTGTGCACTTTTGCAAAAAACTATGAATTGCCATTAGTAATTTGGAAGCATTTCCTGCTAATAGCCAAAATATCAAAAGAGAATATTAAATTACTCCTGAATCACAGGGTTCATTCTTCATCTTCCATTGCAAATTTTTGAGGTACAAACTTGATGATTTTCAGTTTTAAGAAAGTACTTTAAAATGTTTTATTGGATGCTAATAGTAATTACAGTATTTCTGTAACTGCCAAACTATAAAGCTGGGATAATAATAACTGCAAAAATAAATGCATAGAAAATTAAGAGAATATCTCAATAGTTTTTCAAACTGAATTTTTACTGCTGCTTTTACTATTAAACAGATTCTTAGGTAGTATGACAGTCAGAATGATATAATTATCCAGGATGACAGACTGAACTTTGAAAGATAATTATTGTTTGTTTCCAAACTTGAAACAAGAAAAAAATCTTTAATATTCTTTGCAGGCTAAAAAGATATACCTTTTTAAGGAAAATATTTCTCATATTAAACTGATATGGAGAAACTATACTGGGATATAAAAAGAAGTTCTTCTCCACCAAATTGTAACTATTTAAAGTATTCTAAATTTCTTCTATAACATTCAAATAAAATCATCTTATTCACTGGAAAAGTATTCAAATACACAAAATTCTGTCATATATCTTGAAAATTTTAGGTCAGTTTTGATCTGTTGCTAAAACCATGAGGAGACTATGTCAACATATTGTAGGAAAGCAGACAGAAAAAAAATTAATCTAGTGTAGCTTTATGAAACCCTTTGAAGAGATATAAACTAAAATACAGCCAAATACTACAGGTGACTAGTCAGTCAGGAAAAATGCATTTGTCCGTTATTCTGTATACAGATTCATCTACACTCTTCATCAGTCAACCTCTTCACTTACACACAGTTGTAAAAATAGCATTTAGTCTGAAACACTGAAAAAGCTGACACAGTCGGAAGAACGAAACTTGCTCAGTGATTCTGTGATTTTTCAAAGGATATTATATAAGATTTCCAACACCAGTGGGAGGAAAGCAGTCTTCATTGTACCCCACTTCCTTTGGGCAGTAATAAATGCTGTAATTGTTTTTGTCCTTAGTTTACAAATGTGCATTTCTGCTACAAAAAAAAAAAAATGGTGACAGAGATATTATACCATTGTGCTTTCATTCGTAATATAGATGCAGGACTCATACTGCTATTCAAGTACGAAATGCTTTAGCTGTGAACCAATAGAGGAAGATGCCTGCAGTGAAGACAATTTCAAAACGTGGCAGCAGTGTTTCACTATGGCCAGGCAGGTAATGAAATGTCATCAAATAGGAATAGTAAGAAGCAAATAAGACATATTCAAGTACCCAAAATAACCCACGGGACAAAAGTTCTTTTCTGTATGTGTAATTTTGCTTCTCTCTGAAAATGTTACTCATTTTATAAAATGGTCACAGGGAAAAATATCAGGCGGAAAGCGCCGTTTTAGTTTTGGTGCAGGTGACCCAGTACTTCCAAGATCTGTTTCTGCTCCAGTTGAACTCCCTCTTTGGAATGCTGCTCAGGCAGCTGGTGTATCCTGCCACTGCATGACTGCCACTGCAGCCATGCTCATCCATCAAACTCAAGGAAAAGGCCTCTGAGATTTCAAAGTCTGGTGGCTTAGGTGCAGACCCAGCTTCAGGGGTATGATACAGTTCTTAGGTAATGTTACATCTTCCTCTGACACATCAGCACTTTTAATTACTTTCTAAAATTACTTAAAATATGCTTTATTATTTGAACACTTTTATGGTTGGCCATAGAAGTTAAGCAAAGATATTGCAGTGCTGTCATTCTGAACCATGGCATTGCCCTCCTAAGAGAATTAGGGTAGTTCACATAACAGAGCATGTAGAGGCTGCTTCAATCTTCATGCAGAATTACATGATAGTTACACCATGAAAACATTTGCTGTTGTAGTTTTTCAATAGTGTGTTTCAAAATAGTCTCTTGTGAAGTGGTCTTTCTCTGCTGCTGCTTTCTTGATGGTTTTTTTTTGATTGCTATGTTAAACAAAAGACAGGCATCAGCAAGATACGCAATTAAAATGAGCACATAAAAGGGGATTACTTTAAAGGAGGATTATGAGGGGGATTCTAAATCTAGCTATATAAATAAGGACTACAAATGTAACCCAGTGCATTCATTAATCTGATTGGCAGAAATAATGTAGCAGCCAGCTGAGTAATGTTGAAATTTTCTTATACTGTGCACTTTATCAGATGTATGCTAAAGAATTCCAGCTCTATCCAGTGTCACCTTGACACACTGTGTTGGTGCAACTGGCCTGAAGAAAGGGTATTTGGGAAGTGAATCTATAAACTTTGTTGTAAAAAATCTGACAATCTTTCTGTCCTTCATATACACAGATAGACTGATAGAAATAAGACATACTATGAATCATTTTGGTGACTGGTTCAACTAATGCTCTACTAGATTTAGATTTCTTTCTGTTCTTTGCATTATTTCACCTCTGTGTATGGCTGTGCCATCTCCTCTGGAATTCTGGACATACAGGTGGCTCCCCTACCTCTCTACCTTGCCTGCCTTATCTCCCCAAGATCATGCCATTAGTGAAAGGCAAGAATTCACAAAGATACTATTACTTATAGCATAGAAATCGACATAGCTGACATCAATCTGTGTAACAGTTTTGGAGCACGTGCTACTATGAGGCAAATGGCTCTGCATTTAAGGTAATACTGGAAAAAATGAAGCTACATTCTTACTGTCATCTAAACCCATGTCACTGTGCATCTGAATTGCCCATCCTGCAGTTCAGGATTTCTGTCTATGTAAAAGATGAGAAAAGAGAAGTCACAGTGATTTGAGAGGTGTATTTGAATAGAACTGGCCACTCATGTCCCATCTGGAAACTGGGGTAGCCACAAAGATTGATTTCTTCCTAGCATGCTTTTGTCAGTAGGAGAGGGCAGCCTGAAAAACACTATCCTGCTATTTGTGAAGAGCTTTCAGAGCTCCATGCTCAGCTGGAAATGCTTTGAAAAGCAAACTAGCTGTGCTACATGTCTGAGGGAAGCAGAAGGCAACAGCAGTTACCATCGAAAATTTTGACCCTAGGAGGGCAACTTGAATAGCAGAACTCAGAAGCAAGGTACTTGATTAAGTATTTTGATTCACCTTTTGTTTTGTCTTTTGATTCCTATAATGTAAGTGATTAAAAAAATGAACTAAAAGATAGAAGTGGCCCATCAATTAATGAGATGCAGGAATCTAGCTGCTGACATTGCTACCTGTGTTTTGTCTATTCTGGCAAACAGATCGGCAAAGTCTTTAGTTAGCATTAAATTCAACTGGATAGTTTAAAAGACTCCATGACGATTAATTAGCTCAGGAACCATTCCAAACTTATGCAAGCATGAAACAGTTGCACAATGTCTAAGAATGAAGATTCCTGTAGCAATAAAAGTAATTTAATCCTGACATTCAAAAAACATGGAATGGGTCTATTCCCAAAAAAAATTTCCTTAATAGCCTGGTAGCTGTAAACCACTGTAGTCTGTGGATTTGAAATCCAATTTTCTTCCTTTTAATTGTTACATAGCTGTAGCAACAGGTCATATGGTCTTTCTTCTCTTTTCTTCCATGGCCAATAAACCAGAATATATTTACAGTGATGACTTTAGTGCCTTAAGTGGCATTCAGGTCACTCAGCTGAAACCAGAACCGATGGAAGATGGAACTGAAAATAGCACTTCCAGTTGTCTTTCTTTTTGTAAAGTTTCCTTTCAGAAGAGGGATCTCAGGCTATCTGTTTCATCTTGCACTCTATGTGTACAAATCTGAATTATCTGAGAAATTATCATGTGCCTATTTTATGTGAATACTTAGATACCTATTGTCTTGTAAACCATGCTCAATATATAGAAAAAGCTGTATAACATCACAAAGGCATTTCCAGTTGGGCTTTTTGAATACTGGAAATAATAGAACTTAACATATTATGGCTTTCTCGATTATTTTTGCCTTTGAAAGATACAAACTTTAAGTATTTCCAACAGTTCAGTCCCATCTGGATGCTCTGGTGACTAATGACTTGTGTGCTCAGGCTCCAGTCTTTCCATCACTGAGGGCACTAATAACATCTGGACCCTCTGCACGTCGTTGCCTGGAGCTTTTAGATTCTTAACAGCTGACGAGTATACTTTTATCAAATCTGGCTAAGATTAGTCTTTGTGTTTCAAAAATCACTGTGATTTTTGTGAGGAGGGTAGGGAGGCAAAAACTTTAGTGAATAATTTTTCTTGAGATCCTGAAGAAATAAGCCTTAAAACAATACTGCTAGCACCATATTTCCATAGCTTGTTCTTTACATATGGTGACTGACTTGTGGACCTTCTTCTTTGTGGAAACTGTTCTTGGTATCTTAGAAAACCTTTCACATTTTAATATTCGGGTGACACCAGTGATCTTTTATGGTGACTTGCTGGCAAGAAGCTGTGCATCCAACACTTAGGAAATGCAAGCTTGAGAATTCCTTTCCCCTCCTTACTCTTCCTGTACCTTACAGCTTCTTCTGGGAAACCCTCACTGCAGAGATCCTTCCTGTCTAGTTATATCAGCATGAACTTCCTAGGCAGGTCAGAAGGGAGCAATCTTTCAGTTACATGGTGATGTGTTTCGTCAGGTGATGTATTTCCTTGGTGTATGGGGGCTGTGACCTAAATTTTGACATTTTAATTTTTTACTATTCATCTGTTTTACATGTGAAGCTCATGTATTCAAGTAATTTCTAAACCATGTGGATTCTGCTGTTGGAATGAAAGGTGGCTTTTTTGCCCATTAAGTATTGTTTCTGCTCACATAGCAGTTATCAATAGTTTTTGTGACAAGTTCTTGCCAAAATTCTACTGGAGATCGACAGTCTTGTGTGATGTTCCTAAACATGCTTAACATGTCCTTCTTGTTTGGAAAGTCACCAGCAGAAATATAATTTCTATTTTGAATGTGTGATGTGCTGAAGTTAATGGAAAGCTGTGTGTGTTTTGCGACTCTCAAAAATCTTAAAATAAGCCTTTAATGTAGCCCTTTCAAATAACTCTTTAAATTTATGAATTTGAACTAAAACCATATGTTAGTCTATATTTGTAACTGTTTTTCATGAGACCATATGCAGAGAGATATTCCATTAAAAAAATGTAACAACAAATATATCTGTGTGCTTAGTTTTTGGGGTGTTACAAACAGCACTTTTGGTTTATGTCAGTTTAGCATTCATTCTTCCAATCTCTTTTCTGGTTACCTGTATTTTTTCTTCAAAAGGTTCCAGTAAAGATAGTGAACACTTTTTTTTTGTTAAATTTTTTTACCCTGTAAGTAGACCATGAAGCTTTGGTAAGACAGCCTGTCAATCTTGTGTAGAATTTTTGTGAGCCCCTGGTTCAGAAGGTCAGTGTTGAAATTCTACTCCATTTCACATATGTATGGCTGTATGCTGCCATCTGTCTGCTCTGTGGCTGGGAGTTAATAGTGCACCATTAATTGCAGCTACTTTTTTTGTTTCTGAAAAGCTGTTAAGACTTCTGATTTACTATTTTATCTCATTTTAAATCAGTTTTTTGGTCTGCTTTGGCTCTTCACGGGAAAGCAAATTGTAAGGCTGAAAGGCTTGACATCGCAAAACAGGTTATTTTTCCTCCCCCAAACAATGCCATTTTTATCATTTTTATAGAATGCAAGAAGGACTGAATTAGTGTTGTCTGTGATATCTCACAGTTATTCTCACAACTATTATTGTGTCAATGTACCACCATATTCCAAAATACTATATGGTAACTTGAAATGTTAATTCAAGCCGAAGCTTGTGATGGACTTTTTATTAACTCATTTATTGTAAAAGTCTTGAGACTGAATTGGGACTGACTAGCAACCTAGCAGTTCTGTATATTAAAGACTATTACATATTATTATTGTGACAGAGATTGTAAGGGAAGAAAGAAATTGCATGCTGTGGTTTAAATGCAGCTGGAAACTTAAGTGCCATGCAGATGTCCGCTCACTCCTCTCCATGCCTACCTCCCCCTCCTGCCCCAGTTGGGAGTAGAATTGGGGAAAAAAAAGAAAAACTCATGGGTTGGACAAGAACAGTTTAATAATGGGAAAAAGTATAACAACAACATAATAATAACAACAACAATATTACTACTAATAATTGTGATGAAAATAGGAGAGAGAGAAAGAGGAATAAAACCCAAGAGAAACAAGACACACTTGCTCACCACCTGCTGATCGATGCCCAGCCCATCCCCGAGCAGTGATCAGCCCCTCCTGGCCAGCTCCCCCCAGTTTCTGTCTGAGGGTGCCCTCCCATGCTGTGGAATATCCCTTTGGCCAGGCTGGGTCAGCTGTCCTGGCCGTGCTCCCCCAGCTCCTTGTGCAGCTTCTCACTGACGAGCATGGGAAGCTGAAAAGTCCTTGACTGTGGGTAAGCACCACTTAGCAACAACCAAAACATCGGTGTGTTGTCAAAATTGTTTTCATATTAAATTGGAAGCACAGGATTGAAACAGTTATTATGAAAAAAATTAAGTCTATCTCAGCTGAAACCCAGACATGGCACAATATTTTTGTAAGTTTCATACATTTGTTCCATTTTTTTTGCAGATGTTGACATTTCAATCTTGCTTAGGTGCCATTTTGTCCGTTTGAAGTTACAGTACACAACCAAGTACACAGTGAATACAAAATACTCTGTATAGCTCACATCACATCTGTTACATCGTGTCAACAGTAAGAAAAAATCTGATAATTTCAAATTAGAAAAATAGATAATTTGACAAATTTTGAAATTTATCAATTTCAACCTTGAAATTGTCAATATTGTCTTTAATATTTATTACTTGTAATTGTACTGTATTTCAGTGAATTCATGTCTTCAAAAAATAAGAAATGAGGATATGTATTTTTCAGGCAGGAAGACTAGTTTTTATGTAGATCCTGTGTCCAAGATTTTTACTTATACTCCAAACTATTTAACAAAAAAAAAAAAAAGGGGTTTGTTATTCAAATACTAAACATTTAAAAATCTGCTTCAGACACTGATTTCCTTTATCTAAACCCTAGATAACCCCTTCAGATTAAAAGCAAAGTTATTTGTTATTGTAATAATCATAAAGAATAATAGTTAACGTTTTCTAAAATAGGAAGGCAACTTGGCCAACTGTGCTTATGTTTTCCTTGTAGTCAGCCATTTCATGACAGTAAAACAAGGGAATATATATTTTAAAAAATGCTGTTTTATTATTATTTTAACTATAATTTTCCCACATAAACAGCATTGTGCAGTGTACTCATATGCAAAAACTCTTGTAAAAGGGAGTGATTAATGGAGGGTCAGCATTGACATCAAAGTGTAGGGGAATGAATTCTGTATCATTATGTTCCTGTGAGGAATATGAAGGTAATAAAATCAACATTTATTCTGAGGTTTTTTAGGGACATGTGCTCTTAATAGTATTGCTAAATTTAACACACAGGCTGTTTTTAATTAGCAAATTAAACAGAGTTTATAATTTTCATTTTTTTTAAAATGAAAATTATCAGTTAACATGAATGCTTTTCAGTGAAGACTGGTTTTGTTCCACTTCCCACAAATAACACAACCAAGTTGTCAAGGCACCTTGATCATTACTGGTTTAGAAGAAGGTAATTTATTAAATATAGGATTAAATATAGTAGATTTGTTGTTGTTGTTTAATATACTTGTTTTTCTTTCCAAGTAGATCATGTTCTTTATGTTTCCAGTATAGGCATTATGAAAAATTCATGACAGAGACCTGTAAACCCTGGGGAAATGTTATTCAAAACAGACTTAAATGGGATAATTTTAAGTAATTTTTTTACAAACCATATTTTTGGTGGTACTCACCCAGTAACTCTGTCTCAGTGTATTTTTTTCATGAAAATCATGTGAAAGGTATTTCTTTCCTAGTTAGAGCTTGATTCAGAATGCAGTACCTCTAGCAATAATAGCTTAAGCAGTCGCTTGAGTGCCTTCAGTGTTTAAACAGCTGCACAGTCAATTTAACTCAGTATAAAAGTATCCATCATCGGATAGTCCATTTCGGTTAAACAGACAGTGGATGTTACGCAGTCTGAATTGCTGGGAGGGTAAATCATATAATCAAAATGTGATTCTAAATAATATGACTCATCTGAAACTGCTTAATCCTATCTTCTGAGGCCATTGTAACAAAAATGATTGATTATATTGTGTTTATCAAAGCCACTCAGTTGTACTATTTTCTGTGGAGATTGCATGCTTTTCCTTTGTTCCAGGTTTGATTTGGTAAATCCATGGGTAAATTTGCATTCTTCCTGCTCAGTAGATTCTGCATGTACCCCTACTTAAAGTTTCTGTAAAAGCTCAAGAATATGTCCAGCATAAAAGTCTGAATGAGAACTTCTCGTGCTTGAGGGATTCCTTCTGCCAAGATCTCAGTGAAGATTCTTGCATCCTTAGGCTTGTCTTTATCTGTTCTTCATTTCTAGGTTGCCTTTTCACAATAGCTGTCTAAGCACTCCTGCTCATTATATAGTTGTAGTTGTCGATTCAGTGTTCTGCAGGTTAGGGATCACAGCCGTACTAAGGCCTCAGTAGTGGATCTTTTGGTTTTCTCCTAGGATCAGAAACTCTGCTAGTAGACTTTCATCAGTGCTAGGAATTAAATCAGTAGAAGGAGTTACAAAGATGGGATAGGATGAAATGAAATGAAATGAAATGAAATGAAATGAAATGAAATGAAATGAAATGAAACGAAATGAAATGAAATGAGACAGAGTAAATTTCATACCCATGGGAAGCTTCACAATTTCTGGATTTTCCCTCTGATTCAGAGTGAAAACCTTCCCAGCAGAATGAAATTTGAAAATTCTGACCAGGTTTGAAGTCATCTTGAAGTGTGTTCTCAAAAAGGTTCCCAATTACATGGATTTTATTTTTTCATATCTTCTCTTTCCTACAAAAAAAATTGCGTATTATTCTTTAATTTTCTTTGCAGTCTTCCTTCGGGTTTGTCCCCTCAAACTTGCTCCACAGTTTGCCTTCTGCCTAAGTACTACAACTTGTCCTTTCTTTCATGATGCAATCAACGACTCATACTGTATTGAAAGCATGATGAATAAATGATACTGTTTAATGTTCTTACAAATGTGTATAATTTTATCTGTGAAAATAATGCAATTTCACTGATCAGAGGAATTTATCTTCTAGTACCAGTGAGGGTACTCTCTGATTTGTGTGTGACAGAAGTCCACAAAACAGATCAAAGTGCTGTGTTGTTCAGAATGCTTGAATGCATCTTTCTGCTCAAGAAAGAAAGAAAAGAAAAAGATCTGTTTTCAGCTAACTGTATTTCAGCAGTCATAATCCTTTGATGTTAATCTGGATGCTCAGGCTCTCCAGCAACACAGCAGGAGAGGATCTAACTGTCCTCATAACACAAGTGCTCCATTTATTTTTCTGTTTGGTTTCAGTCTCTGAAACAAAAGCTAGACTAGAAAGCCCTTGCTAGAAAGAAAATTCCTGCTGGGGAGGCACTGCTAAGAAATAGTGTCTCATTGAGTTTCCCTAAGACTTTAATCTTGCAGTTACTAGCGGAAAACTCAAACCAGCTCACAACTCCCCCACACTCAAGCCTTTAAAAGTATAATCCATTTATAAAACAGACTTGCTTGCTCCTGTTTTCTTTAATGTGGGTACCCTCTTTGTCTCATGACCTGTGAGTCTTCTTTCCATCCATTTGTATGCTTCTCTCTGAAAGTGTGAGACTAGGTTATTAGTAAATGAGTGTTCTTGTCAGGCTTTCCAGTTGCTGAGCACTCCTAAAAGCAAAGATAAATGCTGTACAGATGAAAGTTTAGGTCAGTTATATGAAGGTTAATACTATGGCCTGATAATATTGGATGGACTGAAATAGTCAGTGTAACAAACAAGCAAAAATATCTCAGTTGTACTTTAACCTTGTTAGAACCAGGATGGTTGTGCCATCAATGTGAGTTATCTAGTGGTGTGATAATAAAGAGCCATGTCAATATGGAATATGGTATACCTGACAGGCATTGAAAGGAAGATGAAGTTCACATTTGGAAGATGCTAATAGTAAAACCTCACAGGCACTATTTAGCCAATCCCCTGCCATATGGCTTCCTGTCCTACTGCCTGAATTCAGTGGAACTAAGTGAGAATTTTGAATGTTCAGTGCTGGAGAGAGCAAAGTCATAAGCCAAGAGAGGGGCTATCTCTTTCCTGTCTTCAATCTCTCACCTTCCTCCAGTTTCAAATTTTATAGTACAGCAGTCCTTCCAGCTCACCTGTCAAATTCCTGTTATTCTTATCTGTCATGTTTATATCTTTAAGGTGTGTAATCCACCTCTGCTGCTTGAAAATAAGATGCTACTCATCTCTGGGTAAGTAGGTCAAATTCGGCTTTTTATGGTTACGGACATGCTCTTTATGGGCCTGTTGTTGTGCTCCTGTCAGCTGTAGCGCACACATGGAAGCTCTCGAGGTAACATTAAAGATAGATGGGATAATGGCTGCAAGCTGCTTCTGCACTGAGATGTACTGCCACTGCTTTTGCAGTGCAGCTCAGCTCCCAGGGGGCACACAGAGCATCGTCACCATTTATTCATTGATCTCTGGTTTGAATGAGTGTTGAGACTGAACTATATGCCTGCCCAAGGTCCCTCCTTATCCTGGAGATAAGGAAAGCTTGCTTTGCTGTGAATTGGAGTTTTCCTTCTTCAGGAAAATCAGCCCAATGCCTTCCAAGACAAATAAGAGCTCTGTGAAATACATGAAGTACATGTACTTCATAAAACTACAGGAAGTAAATGAAGTACATTATCAATTGCTGTTTTTTGGCCTCATGGGTAACCTAAGTCTTTTGCACATTCTTCTTGAACAAAAGGGGAAAAATCCCACATTTCATAACAAATGATTTGTTTCATATTTATAGTAATAATAGTTTTAAGTTTCTTGGACTACTAGTATTTTTGTCCTTTTAATGTAAATGCTGTATTACATATGTGCTTGTCTACCAGGTGTTAGTAGTCATATTTTTTAACAAAGGTGTAACAAGGATAATGATGGAAAAAAATACACAGGAGGAAACCAAATACAGTGTGTCATCTCTTACAAATTTTTGAGTCTCAGGTGTCAATTGCTGTGGGTCTTATTCATCATAGATATATTTTCCTATTTTAAATACTCCTAAAATACTCCAAGTTCCCTAAAATTTATTTATTTTTGGTGCTGAAAGGAGAGCCCTAGCTAGTTTATTTTCTATTCCTATAGAAAAGAGGGAAACCTATCAAGGAGTCTAGAAAAGTTGATGGTCTCAGAATTATAAATATTAGTATAGTAAATATTCTTAGTAAATAAATACCAGTTTTCTCTACCAAATACAGTTGTAAATCGTTCTAGTTTTCACATTTTTTTGATTTGGGCCATTTAAAATAACTGTGTGCACCTTGGTCTAGTGAGAATGTAATGTGGAAAAGAAATCAGGCTAAATAAAGATTGAGACAGAGAAAAGTAATTAACAGTACTCTTCTAAAAAAAAGAAGGTGAGAAAAGGTAAAGCAAGCATCTAAAGAAACTGTTACCCAGATTAACACATCAGGACATGAATTTCCTTTCATTTTTCTGACAGCAAATGGCACATATTGGAATTAATAAACCTTAATAGGATAATAGCTTGAATGAAAATAATTTTCCATTAGAAATTGGTAATTCTATTCCTAAAATTCATCAGAGACAACATGCATCTTCTGAAACAATAAAAAACAATTTCTGACACTAAAAGTTATGATTAAAAATTAATTAACAGTTCAAGTCATTTAACTTCATTCTCATGTAAAAAATTTTTCAATACATTTACTATTCTATTCACATAGTATGCTTAAAGTTTTCTCTCCTGTTAATTATGTCTGTGACTTAAGGCATGGAAATGACTGTCAATTTTTTCATTTTCTTCTTCTTAAATTAGTGATGTTTTTCTTTGAACAACTGCTATTCAACAGAAGTGAATCAAGGAGTGATTCAGAGAGGTTCCCCTTGGTGTTTCATAGGAATGGCAGAAGTCTCTTCTCAGAAGTTAGCAACAGTACATAAATTAGGAGTAATAATGTACTCCTCAGTGCAACTACATCTGTAAATAAGATCAGATTCTGAATGTACAGGGAAAGGGACAACTCAATGGCTACAGATCAGACTTCATTTTAAGGAAAGAAAAAGAGTGGACGTGGTATCTATGTAGATCTCTTAACTACAGATTAGCAAAATCAGAAAAAAGAGTGGAACCTTTTGAAATTCAACAAAAGCAAATGCCAGCCCTGCACCTGGAGAGGAATAACTCCACACAACAGCACAGGCTGGGGGCCGACCTGCTGGGAAGCAGCTCTGTGGAGAAGGACCTGGACATCCCTGAGCAAGCAGTGTCCTTGTGGCCAAGAAGGTCAGTGTTGTCCTGGGGTCCATTAGGACAGCAGTGCCAGCAGGTCTCCTCAGCCCTGGTGAGGCACATCCGGAGTGCTGTGTCCAGTTCTGGGCTCCTCAGCACCAGAGGGGTGTGGAGGTTCTGGAGTGGGTCCAGCAAAGGGCTACAAAGGTGAGCGGGGGTCTGGGGCACCTCACTCACAAGGAAGGGCTGAGGGAGCTGGGCCTGTTCAGCCTGGACAAGACTGAGAGGGACCTCATCAGTGTCTGCAGGTGTCTGAAGGGAGGGTGTCGGGAGGACGGACCCAAGCCCTGCTTGGCACAGCCCATCGATAAGAGGCGAAGGGCAGGAACTGATGCACAGGAAATTCCACCAGAACATGAGGAAGAACTTCAGTGTGGCTGTGCACTGGAACAGGTTGCCCAGAGAGGCTGTGGAGTCTCCTTCGCTGGAGATACTCAGGAGCCACCCAAACACAATCCTTCAAACGTGCTCTAGGGCACCCTGCGTGAGCAGGCAGGTGGCCCTCAGGACTCGATGATCTCCAGCGGTGCCTTCCAGCCTTTCCCTTTCTGTGATGCACAGTGGGCTTGGCAATGTGTTTACTGGTTTGCTACAAAGAAATGGTACATCTTGTCTTACCTTCAGTGTTACGTATAGAAAACGCTGGTAAATACTTTTCATAGAATCATGGAGTCATAGAATTGTAGGATAGTTTGTGTTGGAAAGGACCTTAAAGACCATATAGTTCCAATCCCCTGCCATGTACAGGGACACCTCCCACTAGACCAGGTCAGAGCCCTATCCAACCTGGCCTTGAACACTGCCAGGGATGGGGCATTTGGTAACTTTTTCTCTCGCTATACTCTCCAGAGGGTTTTCTTCCCTCCGAAAGCTTTTGGACAGGTCTTTCTTATAATACAGTTCTGCTGCTAGGCGAGGGTGCCCTCTTAAGGAGACTGTGAGAACAAAGTCCTGCTGATGTTTCCAAGACTTTTTAGGGGGCTTAGTAGACTTGGTGTATTTTACAAAACAACACAGTGGGCACAATAACTACAGCAGGTAGACAAGTAACAAAATGTTTAATTTTGTCAGTTGTCTAGTTTAATCACACGTTTACTTAAATGTTTAATATTTAATTAAAAGTGGAGCCTTTTTTTGAGATAAGCATTTTGTTTCTTCACAGTATGGTCCTATGCAAATCTTTCTCTTTATGGCAGTTTTGCCTTTGACTTCAATAACAGTTAAATTTCTCTTTCAATTTCAAGTATAAATTGTCCAATTGAAACCGATGGAGAGAAAAATTAGTCAACATATGGGGAAAAAACACAGTAAATGTGAATGGCTAGGGTAAGACTTGATTTAAATTAATAGATTTTGAAAAGCACCTAATCTTTGCCCACATTAATTTTCAATATTAATTTAGTAACACTTACTTAGGGTTAAGTCAGAATACAGATATGCATTTCATATATGTAAAGTAGATCCAACTTCATCTGCGTTACTATGTGTGTTTTCGTGTTGTAGAATGAGATAAATGCTTACATTGATGTGGCTGTGAAATGGAGATGAGTAGAAATATTTTCTTCATTTTGTAGTAAAAATTTATTATTAAATATGTATTTCTTTGTTTTCTTTCTACTCTAAAAGTGTTTATAAAATGGCAAGTAAAATGCTAGGAATATTTTTCATCTATCCACAATTTTCTGGTCTTTTATATTCCGTCCTCTCAGGTATAATAGATGTCACAGACATATGCAGCAATGCAGAGGATTTTTCTTCTGGACATATCGGGATAATGTGGCTGGAAATACACGTGCAAAATCCATATCACATCTGGGTGAGATTTGATGCTCTAGTGTAGGACAAACAAATCAGTTATGGAACTGAAATATTGTATTAATATTTCTATTAATATTCAAAATTAAGCAGAGTGGTTTAGATATTAGTGTGCAAATGAATTGCTTACCCAAGGTTTAAACAAAATACATTTTTCTGCAAAATACATTTTTCCATCCACTTTGCCTCATCTTATTTTTATTGCGAAATGGCAAAAGAATGTGTTTCAAAAGTAAAATCAATAATCAAATGTTGCAGTGTTGGTTTAGTCACTCATATCAAAACCAAAAACCAAGCAATACAAAAGATGTTTTAAAAATACTCATTTTCTTTAAAACTTCTTATAGTCAACAAGAAGTCAAGAAGTTCAATCCAGCCTCCTGTAAACACAACGTATATTTAGATGGCAATTCCAGTAAAATAAGATAAATCAATATGCAAGTCTTGAGCAGGAAGCTGGAGACCACTGTTGGTGAGCTGGTGAAAGAGTGAAAGCAGGACATTAATTCTCTTAATTCAAACCATTGTCTTAAAACAGTGTTTTCTGTGCATCCTCTGAGTCCACTGACACTGCAGCCCAGTGAGACCTTTCAGATACTGCTTCGACATTGCTTTGGGATGGGTGTACTACAGGAAAATCTGTAACTGGAAATTTTGACTGCTGCTTATTTTTTCCAATTTTTTTTTAATAAAGTTAGATAATTTCATAGCCATATTCTAATTCATTAGCAGATTTTAAAAGATCCTAATACTGATCCTAATCACTGATAATAGTGCACTATTTCTTTAGTTCAAGCCAGTGGTAGATACACTGTGGAAGGGCAGAGGAATCACAGAGCCAGCAACACATTACTTTCTACAATTAGTAAGCAGTTTGGTGAAACAGCACTTTAGAACACTGTACTTTTGGCTTTATGGCTATTTATTTGCATACTATGTATTTGGGGACATATCTTGTCTATGATAATATTGACTCATTTAATCAAGAAATATCTTGCATTGAATTTAACTTTGAATTCTTAGACCACTGTCACCACATACGTAACAACTCTCCTGTAGAGTGCCATCCAAATGGCTTATCTTAAAATACAGGATATATGGTAAAGGAAAGTCAGGAGAAGATAGACAATATAATGCCAGAAAGAAACACCTTACTGGACAATGTCAGTAGTGAAGTCTGATGGTACAATTTTTAAAGAAAAATTTACAACTTCTAATTAAGAGGAAGGGAAGATTAAAATAAACTCATATTAAAAAATTCCACTGAAAATTTGTTTTGGATTGCTGAAGAAGTTGCTGATCTTGGTGCACTGCAGAGACATCAGTGAAGCAACTCCTGAGACAGCAATATTTCATTACTGACAGAAAAAAGGATTGCTGGAGAAGAAAATAGGATCATTTTAATTTCCCAGGTATCCAATCCTTGTGAGGAGACCATGACTTTAATAAAAGCATTGTGACTGTAACATGGCTGAATGCCAAGCCAAGACTTTCTGAAACCAATTATTGACCATCTCCTTGCTGATCATGTTCATGAATAAAAAGTTAGCAGATTATATGGTATGATGTTCTTCTTCAGTGGGAAGCGTGGGCAGAGGGTGAGTCTGTTCTGTTCTTCAGGATGATCTATTGTAAGTAGCAAAGTAGATAAGCAACTATAGGACTAAGGCCAAAAATTGTGTCCTAGCTTTTGGAGAAAAGATGCTAGTAACAAACTGGAGTGATTTCCGTTCTGTTAATACTCCCATTTTGGTCATTTATATCAAGATAGGTATTAAACATTTTGCTTCCAATATCTTTATATTCAGCACATGTTTGTGTATCCATGCTTTACTTCTCTCATATACAGGATTAATGAGATTATAAATAGTACCATCACTGTTATTCTTCAGGTGGCAATGCAGCCGTTAAGAAATGTACTGATTACAAAGCCGTATCCACTTTGAACACTGAGTGGTGCTATCATATTAAATATTGCAATTCACTCTTCTCCCTTGGAAACAGGTTGTACCACCTGATAAACCACATCAATTTTCACTTATTAATTAGTAGTTAGAGTTATGGTCCTATATAAGTAATAATGGTGGTATTATTGTTGTTGTTATTGTTATTATAGTTTTATGCATCACTAAAACTTTCTGAAACCAGAGACCAGATAAGTAAAATAGCTGTAGTCTGTTCTCATTGTCTGTGCAACTCTAGCACTGAGTAATTGTAGCCAAGTAATGAATTGCAGTAGATGTTTTTATATAAACAGATGAAAAACAGGACTGCTGTGTAGGGATGCTTTTGAATGACCTGTTTTAATTTAATATAACAATTTATATATTTAATATTAATTTAGCATTCTGTGTTGTAAGAAAATCTATTGGTTTTATAATGCACATTACTTTTAAAAGCACTGTCATCATTTGCTGACTACATAATATTCATTCTCTGGAATATCACAGGGCTGTCAGTCCCTAAGACAAGCATGAGTATTTCAGCAACATATACTGAAATATTACAGATTTCAACATAGACAAGGCATTCAGAAAGCAGTTGTGCATCACCACTAAAATGTGGAAATGATGAGGAAAAGAAAAAAAATTGGAAATAATTTAAAAGAACATTGAAAAAATGGGAAAACTCCCTTTATGTGGGTTGAGTTTTGAGAGACGAGGAAAAAAATAGAATTTTGCCTCTGCATGTGATCTCTTTCAGTTTAACATTCAATTTTAAGTACGTGCAGAAATCTAAAAAATTTCATTTGTAGTCACTGAAATCAGGTGTCTCCTATGCAAAGTTACAGCTTCTTAGGATATATGTTATCAAATAGTGTTACAATAACAACACTGCAGGGAATGAGTGCCTTTTCTGCTTTAATTTAAATGGGTGTACTCAAGGAGCTGGTTTCTTGCAGCAGGTCAGGAATAATACAGATATTGTTTCAAGCAGTTTCCATGTGGCTGGGTGCTGATACCAAACCAGGTAATGCAGAAATGGCTTAAGTGTGCTATAGAAACTTGTGACCTGCTGCCTGTGCTAAAATAATAGAAGTGAAGAAGAAAATGTCTTCTTAGCATCTCCTCCTCCCTGTCATGGTATGCTAGTGCTGCATCAAGAAAAGTGAGATTTGGGCAAGAAAACATGAGCACAGAAACGGGATCACGTAAGAACATTTTCAAATATGCTTGTGAGTTTTGATAATTTATTGCTCTAAAGGATGTGAATATTTATTTCTAAAGATTGAAAATACAATTGGTATTACAGAATTGGCATTCTGTTTTGACAGATATGGTATATACCGAATTTTCATACTCTATTGTCAAAACTGTCCTGTGTTGTCCTTCCCTGCTCTGTAGCAGCAGGGAATTCAAGGTATTTCCAGTGACTTTTTATGGTCTAATGCTATGACCATGGACAAAACCTACAGGTGTGACCTATTTATACAGCCCTCAAGATGCACCAAAGCATTATGAACACTGGAACAAGGGAATCAGTGCAGAAACTGTGCCAAGGCCACAGCAGGAGGCCTTCAGGAATAGGAAGAACTGATCATGGAAAGTGCTGGGAAGCAGTGGTAGGCTGGCATTTTAACTTAGGGACTAAGCATTTTGAGTTAGGCTTAGCTGTGGATTTAGTTGCAGCTAGTGATCTGTGAGGACCTTAGATACACATTGTAAAAGTGATGCTCTATGGCTCTAATCCTTCATGCTCTTCAGGTGCTAATTTCCCCCTAAAATCTGCACAGAATTATTGTCTGTTGTCCACATCCAAAAGCATGGGGGGACATTTATTCTCAAAGCAAGAACTTGTGCGTGTCTCCTCTGAGACGCTTCATTCAGTGATGTATCACATTAAATACCTCTTCTCTCGCTGAACTGCAAACTAGCTTTTCATTGCAGGTTTCCAAGAGAGAATCGGAAGGTATTAGAGTTAGTCATCAGTAGAAAAAACACACATAAATGCTTTTAAAAGCTCATAATGCAAATGTATAATGTTAGTACCTTGAATTACAGCCAAGGACACCATGACTTCCTCTCGGAAACCCATTTAGCAGTAGACGTGAATGAATAGCCGAGAGAACCGTGGCTTTGCGCTTACTGGAACCGACCCACCGCGCCACGGGAAAGGGCGCCAGGAGAGCGAGCGGGCGGGAGGCGCTGCGGGCAGGAGCGGGGGCCGCGGCCGCCGCTCGCTCTCGCGCTCCATCGCCCCGGCCCTACCCCCGTCCCGGCTCCCCGCTGCTCCTCGGGGCTGCCGCCTCCGCCTGGGCCGGGCGGCGGCGCGTCACCCCCACCCCACGGCGCAGCCCCCGGCGGCGGTAGGACCGCGCTCTGGCTCGCCGTGGGGCTGGAGCTCAGGGGCAGGCGGCCACGGGATGGCTGCCCGGAGGAAACGCGCTGTCCAACTCTCACGTTTCTTTCCGGCCGGCAGCAGCATCCCGGCGGCGCGGTGCCCTGCGCGCTCCCTGCGCGGTGCCCTGCGCGGTGCCCTGCGCG
>VXBT01004924.1:1176727-1273391 GCA_013400235.1 Oriolus oriolus
TGGGCGGGGCCGGGCGGGGCTCCCTGGGGCGGCGGCGCGGAGCGGAGCGGAGCGGGCGGCGCTGGGCGCGGACCCGGCGGTGCCCTGACAGCACCTACCTGTGGCATGGGAGAGGTGAGTGGGGCCTTTCTGCCGGCGGGTTTGCGGGGTCTTGCCCGGACTTGGGTCTAAGCTGCCTGGGCTCTCCCTGGAGGTCGGCTGGAGCACTTGAGTAAAAGTAGGTAGGGTATTCGGCTGAGTCTCTTGTCTTTGCTTTTCTCTTTCCCATCCCCGCGGTATCGGAGCTTTCTCTTTTTTTTCTTTTCCTTATATTTATTTATGTATTTATTTACCTGGTATTAGCATCTGGGGAGCTGTTTTACCGACAAGTGTCGGGTTCTGCTCCAGCTTGTTAAGTTCTCCCCTGTGCACCCACCAAGGAAAGAAAATTCGTTTCACATGAAGCTACATGTGAGGTCCCACTTGGCTCCTCTGCGGTAACAAAGAAAACATATTCTTCCTAATTTGCTGTGAAAGGTAGTTCGCTGCTGTGTAGGTGGAGCAGGGTGAGCTCTAGATGGAGGATTTTCCTCTGTGTCATCGTGTCCCCTTGGTTGCTAAGCAGTGGTGACCACATCTGTTGAAAGATGGAAGAAGCACAGAGCAGAGAGCAACAGGAAAAGCCAGGAAGAACAGCCGTATCTCCTCTCGGGCAGCCTTATCTGCTGCGTATTCTTGTAGAGAATTAACACCAATGCATTAATCCTTCTTATGCACCTGTTACCTTAACTCTAAACTTCTGGCATTCCAGCTTATAGTTCAGGTGCAGCAAAGTTATTTTGTTCAACCAAATTGGTTTGTCATGACTTTTATACAAAGAGAAGTCGTTTGTAAAAGTGCACTTTGTGCTTCCCATAAGTGGCACTGCTTCAGCCTCAAAAAAAAAGAACAAATGACGGGAACAATCCTTACATGAAAGTGTGTGGTGATTTATGAAAAGGAAGCTTTTAGTCACAAAAATAAATTTCAGTACCTTTTTCCCTTCCTTTTGTAAAATCAGATTTTGCTGCTTAACTTGAGGACTCCAATGTGTCTAATGTTTCTTTTTTCACCAAAATATCTCGTAGTTTCTGGAATATAATAAAAAGACTTGTAGTCTGAATGGGATGCAGAAAGTGAAATTAAATTGTGAAAGGGTAGATTTAATGTTATTTTTCCCAGTTGAACTTGTTGAGCTTGATAAAATATATGCATATGAGTTATCAACAAAAAACCTCCCCAAAAAACCAACAACCAAAACAACCCCCAAACCAATATAAAACCACCTACCAAACCCCCCAAAAATTAGTATCATTGTATGACGTGTTTACAATTTGATGCATAGCACCACAGCACCGTTAAGGAATAACACCATTCTTACAGAATGAAAGGCAGTTCTGACACTGCTATTTTCATGTCAGCTGTGTGTGTGTCTAAACATTTTTCAGCTTTTAAGTGGACTGAAAATTTACTCTTACTAGAATCTGATCAGTTGCTGTGTTGCTATCATTGTTTGCCAAACACAGCTGTTGTCCCCAAATAGGAGGAATCCATGCTATATGCTGGCTCTGATCTCTCTGTGAGAAACACAATGGCTCCTTGGCTGGTCCTGATGGAAAAGGGTGTGTCAGGGTGGGAAGGCAGAGCTCTGTGTGTGCGTCAAGCATGGAGATTCGGGATGGTCAGAGGTGTGTACAAGATGCTGCAAGATTTGCCAAGGGCCGTGTTGGCCATCAGCCAGTCCGAGGGCTTTGATGTCACCCACCGCTTCACCCCCACTCCACCCCTGCCATGTCTCTGTGTTAGGGGTTCCAGAGGATAGTTTCATGTAGGTTCTTGGGGTTTTTTTCTTTCTTACATATGTTTAAAAATACTGTGGTTTTTAACTGCTCTTCTAAAGGTGTATTTAGCTGAAGTTTATACAAGTGCAGATTTGATGAAAAATACAAGTTGGGTGTAAATCTCAGGCATTGGTTATTTTGTATTATTCCTAAGAGACACAAAAGCAAACATTGCTGTTTCCATATTTTAAAAATTATTCAGTGTTTGCAGATGAAATTCAACAGAGAGAAATGAGGGTGCGTAAAACAGGTTGTTGATTTTAAAATTGCACACATTAAAAGAAATGCTAAGTGCAGATAAATAGTATAAGACATGAACAATTTTGTGCGCTTTAAAACAGATTTTTGTTAGCCTAAGGTTTTATTACCAACAGTACAATATTGATATTGACAGCTTTTGTCTTCAATATTTTACCGTAAAACTTGTTTCTCTTATTCAAGGCAAGGATGAAGCTTCGAGGTAATGTTGAAAAACACTTTTTCTTCTTATAAGCAAATATAATTTATTGTTAATACATACTCACTACTACTAAGTGGTGATAGCATGTGGAAGACATTCCATCTTATTCCAGTCCAAGGAAACATACTATACCTGGATCTAATCCTTCAGCAACATGTGTCCTCATTTAATTATTTTATAGGGACACGCAGTTGGACGCCTTCTGCAGCATGTCCTCTGGGACTGCACAAGTGCGTAGAATCTAGAGAGCATGGAGACAGAACCGGTATAATTTAATCTTCAAAAATGTTTTCCTTTCCTGTTGAAATAAATTGTAAACTCAGCCCAGGACAAGGATGTATTTATCAGTAATAATCACAGATGTCATGCTCCTTAGAGAGGGTTGAGTCATCCTCAATGCTGAGTGATTGCACTGGTTGAAGCACTTGTGTTCAAACCACACTGGTCTGCTACCAGGGAAGATTTTCCATTAATTGTCTTGTTCCTCCTGTAAAGGTTTCTGTCACCATTAACTAACCGATTTCTAGACAGGAGACTAACTCTTTCTCAAATTTTTAAGTGCAGGTTGCATTTTCCCCTGTGATGCAATAAGTTCCGTGTAAATAGTTTTCGTAAAGTTGTGGAAGAAATCCATTCTAGAAGTTCGGTACCAAAGCAGAAGTAGAAAAGAAAAATTAAATCATCTTGTATGCAGTTGTTGCATACTAGACAAAGCCCCCCCTCTAACAGGAATTTGAATATATTTTCATATGTGAGCAGGTGAGTTTAATACAGTTTTTTCCATAGAAGTTCTGTTGTGTTTTCTGTCAGGATCGGGCTCTCTCTTTGAAAATCTCACCATGAAATTTTCTTGCCTGCAATTCAATGAGTTAAGTAAGGAAAAACAACAACAATGCTTCAGCAAGCCTCTTTTGTGCACTTTTGTGACATACTTGTGACATACATTAAATGGGAGTCCTTTCTGTATCTATAGTTTTAATTGATTCTTGGGTTATCACTGTGTTGATGAAACTAGTGATGTGTAGATCTAGGCTGGGGCTTTTTTTAGCTTGAAACTGTATCTTTCTCAGATTATGCATTTGCAGAATAATTATCCAGTGTAATCCTGCATGTTTGGACTTAAAATTCTTGTTTGAAGTTGCCATATCTTAGTGGGGCCTGAGTGGCCAAGGGACCTGAAGTGTCCCTCTGTGCCCTTGCAGTGTTGCCTGCTGCTGCAGAGGGTGGCTCACGTTCCCTAGCTGCTGTCCCGCGCAGGCAGGGGTGGGCAGTGCTGGGGTCCCTCAGGACTGCTGCTGTGCCCGTGCACTTGCCAGCATGTATAGAGAGCTGATGCCATTTATGCTGCACCCAAAGCAGGAGCTGGCAGGTCATCTCTAGTTTTTTCTGTCCTGTGGGTGCTCCCAAAACCCCACCAAGTTTTGGGACAAAACAGGCAGCCCCTTTGCGTTTGACTCCCTGTTTGGCTCTGTGTCTGGACAGCTATGATTTCCTGAACACATTATCCTGCTATGAAAATGAGTAGATAATCAGTGATGATATACTACAGGGGAAAAATAACCAAATAGCAAGCACAATCTTGACACTCACTTTGATTTAATTTTAAAGCGCATGTAACTTTGCAATGGTTTTATAGATACTGATCTACCTTTCTGCAGTATCATTGATAAGGGGTTTTTCTGTGCCCTGAGTGTGAAATATGAAATCCTACTGTGTTCATTATTATATCGCCAGGTTTCCTGAAAGTATAATGTATGTCTTAGAATATTTACAATATCTCTGGGAAGTATTTTGCCCTACTATTTTTACTGTGTATAAAAAGCTTATATACCAGGTGTTAGGCTATTGCAGATTATATAAAGGTTGCATCTTTCCTTTCCAGTAGAAAAGGTTTCACACCTCACCTCTCTTACCATAGCTACCCTTTCCTTCTGATGTACTCCCACACAGCTGCCTCCACCCACTGCCCTGATTTCCTTCCCAGGTGAGACACAGTTCTTCTGCTCTCGTGCTGCATGTGTCGAGGAAATGTTTGATATTTGATCAGACAGCAGCCAGGATGGAGCTTTTTTGTTTCTAGTACCCAAATAATGTGAATATACTTCTTGGCCATCTGGCTTGCTCAGCTAGCATGCAAATTCTTTATAATAATGAGAAATGTGCCTTCTGAGCAGCTGGCCAGCCTGTGAGGAAATGTTTATTTTGAAGGTCTGCCACCTAGAAGGGACCTGTGCTTCTTTGCCCTAAATCCCTCAGTGGCTTCTGTGGGACCTGCTGCCTGGGAGCTGCATGTTTGCTCAGCACTGAGATTGTGGTTGTTCAACAAGGAGTGTGTTTTTATGTGCTGGCTCAGCTTTTGTAGCTCCACCCTGATTCTGTCTGGGAACCCTTCTCTTACAGCAAGGTTTACATTCAAGAGAAAACCTCAAAGGAAATTAAATAAATTAAATTATTTGAAAGTATGCAGTACTTTCAGTGTTTTTAGGATGTATAGCCAGATCAGTTGGTACAATAAGAGACGAAAGAAAGCATCTACAATTTGCTTAGAAAGGTTTTGCAGCATTCTGTAAAAAAAAACCCCAACCTTCTGATTTTCTATGGGGTTTACTGGATTTATTCATCTGGTATACAGGGTGTTTTAAAGTTTTGAGGTTTTTTCCTGCCTAGATAGTCAGTGGGAGAAAGAGAGGGTCATTATCCAAGAGCTGAACTTCTGGACAGAGTACTTCTAGTATTGGTTGTCTTTGATTACATACAGGCCACCCAAGACAAGAGGAAGGAGAGAGGAGGGTCGAACGACCAGTGAGGTGGTACTTGGTGAGGACAATAATGTGTGAGGGCACTACTTAGGCAAAGTGTCTGTAGAAAGACCAGTGGGGACAAAGGAACTTCATATTTGGAATCACCTCATATTAAGGGTGATGTGAAGGTGGCTGCTTTCCATACCAATCCATCAAAATCTGAAAGATTTTTATTAAAACAGAGACCTCAGGTTCAGCAGTCAGAGGGATCTCACCCAGGAATAGAGCCCCTTACTGGCTAGGACATAGCAATTTTCATGGTGTAATTTTTTTTTTTCTTCTATCCCAATGAAAATACAGTTTCTTTTCTGTTACAGTAGTTCTGCTTTGGGACTTGGACTCCAGCTTTTGTGTAGAACAGTGGTGGTACTGAGTTGTGTTGAACTTCTGTTGATCTCCTGATCTGTCTTAGAGGATATAAGAGAGCAGCTTGCTGACCTCTCCCTGCAGGCAATCCTGTTAGGTACAATAGTCTTGACCAACACAGCCTATATTTCTCCCATAGCCTACACAAGAGATTTCCAGCCATTTCCATGACATAGCAGACTACTGTGTTAGATAATTTTGAGTTCTATATTGTATATATCACTTTTATTAAGAAAAAGATATTCATTAACTTACATTTGGATTCAAATTGTATTTCTTGGAAGCTTATTTTTCTGTTTGCAGGTTAACTGATGTATTTTTAAGGAGTTAACTACATTTTCCCTTGTTAAAAAGATTATACAGGTCTTTTTATAAACAGAGCTCTTGACTTACTCTCAAGTTATTCACTTTATTAATAATATGACCCTCAGTTTTGGTGGGAGAATGTACTTCAAAATTGGAGCGATGCCTTGCATAACTTTTAAAGAATTTGTAAGGAAGTAAAACTAATGAGAATTGTTATGATAATTTTCCTTTACAATCTTAAGGACTTAAATCTTATTATAGGTCTTTCAAGTGATGCATCAATTATCAGTTCTTTTTGTTTGACAAGGACTATCATAGACAAGAAGAGATTGAAGATGTTTTAGAGATTATATTTGATAATATTTTGTAGAAGTTTCTGTGGCCTAATAAAGATTATTATTTTAAATTAGATTAAATAAATTGAATGAAAGAAGAGTCCTTTGCTCTGGAGCACCTAATAGCCATGATCACCTATTTTGTCTTTCTTTCCTTCATTCTGCTTCCATTTTGCCACTGGAGGTGTATTTTATTTTTTTATCTTGCTATATCTTTGTCCTTTCACTAAATTCAATCAGAATTCTCTCCTTCTTTGTAGTGAAGATACTATTTCATGAAAGATGAAAAAGAATAAAATTACAACTTTCAGAAAATAATAAATAAGGATAATATTGAAGTTTTCCCATTAAAAATCTGTTCTTGGTCAGTCAGATTGAGGACAATGTCCTCCCATCTTTGGATGAATGTGTCAAATGATAGTAACTTAGTCCTTTGTAAGTATTTTAAGAGATGTAAATGTGTTTACTAGCAAATCAGCTAGCCATGAAATCTTTTTTCATGGTTTTTGCATCATGGTGATGTGTGCTCACTGGTATCTTTTAGATGGTGATGGGTGTTTAATTGAAGAAGCCTCTAGTAACTGTTTTTCTAAAAGAGGTGGTTTAGTGCCGTTCCTCTAGTTTCTTTTGCAGTGTGAATTTTCTGGCTCTTCTCTAAAAGCTGTAATATTATGTTTATAGTGGGTATGTATTCACTTCTAGTTTTAGAAAGTTGTACATGAATTTGGAGATACTCATTTCTTAAACTCATAGAGCTGTGCTTCTGGCTAAGCTAAAAAGAATAATGTACTCTTCTGGAGATCTAAGAGATGCGGAGAAGTGAGGGGGAAGGAATGCAGGCACAGACTAATAGGATATTCCCCTCTCCTGATGAATACTTGATTAAATTATTTATTCCTACTCTGTGACTGGGAAGGAAGAAACACAGAAGGTTTTGAAGCTGAATGTCATTCCACTGTGCTGACAAAGTACAGTGGCTCTGGTGGTCTGGACTGAAACAGCTGTTTTCTTTTTGCCTGAAGTAGGAAATGGCAGTGTATTATGTAAAAAAAAAGAAAATTACTTTTTTTAAACCAACTTCTGCACTTTATATCCTGGTCTTTTAATGACTGTTTTTTGTGAATGCCTTGCAATTCTGTTTTACGTTGCACAACCACAGTATAATTATTTGCTGCTTTCTGCAGCAAGATAGCAGTTCAGGCAAAGACTCCCTTGTTCTAGGGAACTGTGCACTAATGCACATGTATTAAGAAAAACTGTGTGTCTACAGCAAGGAACAAGATTAGAGTTAGCTTTGGCTGTGTTTTATTGTTTTTTGGGGCAGGTGGAGGGGGGAGGGAGGATTTTTTTCGCTCTCTGTCTCCTATATGCTCATTTTAGTTGCTGTTGCTGTAGGTATATTTTCAAACATCTGCCTGCAGTTTGCCTATACTCATGTGGCGCTTTGTTGTGCAAAGTAAATGATTATCAAGTGTCATTTCTGAAAGCATTCCTGATGGCTCTATATTTTATGGTGAACAAACACTGATAACTATCAGGCCATCTCTGGATGTTTCCGGTGCTGATCTTGCAATAGTAATAAAAGAAGGACTCTTATCAAGTGCTTTCATGTGTGGGAGGCAGGGCCCTTAATGTTCCAAAGGGTATTTAGCTGTCTGTACTGGAGGCAGGGACAGGCCTGCCATCAGGGGCACGCAGGGACTTCTTTCACACCATCAGGCTGCTCAAAGCCCTGCCCAACCTGATGTGTGGAACCACACCAAGGGTCCAGGTGGGCTTATTCAGAAGGGCTGTGAATCCCTGGGTTCAAGGCAGGTGATTCCAAGCCAGTAGATGATTCTGTGACTTCTGAATCAGTATTATTGGCAGACACATTTCTATGTAGTTTTTTCTCTTCTACCAAGTGGCACACCCTGATAAGGCAGTGTCAGCTTGGCAGGTTTATTTTTATGTAGTCATGCTACTGATAAAATGATTGCAAACATCTTGAACATTTCACAATTTACAAAAGCTAGGTCAATTAAAACTGTCAACTTTGTCTCCTTATTCTTAATCACTGAATTTTTAAGCGTGCTTGGGGAAAATATGGATATCTGGCATTCTAACCTGAGGTGAAAAAAGATTTTTTTTTTCAATTCTTTATATGTTGTCAATGACCAGAAGAGGGGATTGCACCAGAAGACTACATTTAGCTTTGTCTAAAGATTATAACGAAAAAGCTCTTAGAAGTCTACCCTTTTCTTTCTGATCTTCAAGAATCTTTTATGCTTAATTGCTGAACATTGCTGCTCATTGTACAAGCAGTAACAACCTTTAAAATGGATTTTCAATCAGGTAAATTGGTTGTAGAATGTATTTCTCTGGCTAGATTCTAGTACTATTAATGGTAATTCTTCATTACCAATTGTCAGTATTTCAGTATTTTTCAATACTCCGATGTGATATTGTATTTTACTGCTGCCTCTTATTCATTTTTCAGCTGGCAATTGGTATCAGCCAGTGCAGTCTTGAGTTTGAACTCTAAATTTAAAAGCAGTGGGTAGAACATGTTCAGTGGGAAAAAATCAATTATGAAATTAAATTAATATTTCAGAATTGTCTTTCCTTGTTCATTCAGCAGGTTTTGTTTTCTTTTAGAGGATACTGTCATATATATTTACTTGTTCATCATTTCCTCTGCAGGTGCAAGGGTAGCGGTAACTTGGGGGTTTTGTTTTATAGTAGCTTAATCTAATCCAGTTCATTTTTCTTGTCCATAATTTTTGTTTACACACTCTAGAACAGGAGTAATTCTCAAAAGAAAGTAAATAAGGAAAGTAATTGAAAACATGAGATGTATTTCCAGCTGTCCTTTAGTCTTCAGTGATGAGGGTTTTGTATGAGAAGGTCTCCTGTTATATTCTTGCCAGCTGGATGTAATGTCAGATAAATTTGAATGCAGGCCTGTCTCACAATATAAAGCCAAGAATAAAAAGGAATGAAGGAGGACAAATACTTCAGAAAATGTAAAGACTTTTGGATTCAAGCCCCAGAGAAAACTACTGCCAAATCTGCCTTGAAGTTCTTTGTTCTGGCTTATGATCACATGTATGTCTGAAAATGGCTGATAAAGATGAAGAGAATTACCATTTTTTATAGGAAAGAACCAGTGCTTGTAAGAAAAAATTTCCTTTTAAAAATAATTACACCCCTGAACAAAACTCAGCAAAACAGACAGTGTAGTAAATGTAGGGCTTATCTGATTGTGGAGGAGGCGTGTGGTTATCAAACTAGTTTCACCTTGACGTTTTCTAACACTTCAAATTCAAGTAACCTGTTTTCCAAGTTTCTTTCAAACAAACAAAAAACAAATAACAAAAAAACAACTAACCAACCAACAAATTAACAAATGCAGTTTTAAGTAACTGGTGGTGTCAAGTGTTCTAGCATATTCTCTCTTTCCTTCTCATGCTCTCGTTTTCATTGGGAAGCAGGTAGTGAACTTTGTCAAAGAGGCTGACAGCCTGAAAGTCTCTTGTACCAACACAGCATTGTGTTTCAGGCTGTTGAAGTGAAAGGAATGATTAGTACTGAACTCTCATTTCAGTTTTATAGGCTTATTGTGCTTCTGTGGCTTTTTTAATGGATGTCATTAGAAAACAATTTTTTCTGATACATACGAAAATTCAGTAATATACTGGAAGGAGCAAAATCGTTTTTGAGCCTAACAGGTGAACATTTTCAAGAAAAACATCCTGCCATGCATTCCTGCCTGTGTTGATGTATGCTGATGCTGTTTTCCAGTTTCAGTGTGTTTGCAGGAAGACCTAGAATGGATGAGGGAATTTTGCCCCCACATCACTATAAACTGAGCCAGGTTTTACCCATCACCCCAGCCTGTATCCATTTGCAGAACAGTAGCTGAGTCTTTCTAGGAAATTAGACCAGCACAGAAAGTAGACTCAGATTACACTAATGAGGCCATTAAATGAGATATAGGGAGCCTGTCTGGCCAGAATGAGGAACGGAAAGAGATCTGGCTGTATTCCTTGCTTCATGACTTTTACATTCTGCAGCCAGTTTTCACATTCTGTGTATTTACTTTGGTGGGAGAGTTGCTTTCTTCTCCCCACCTTGTCCCCCCCTCCTCCTTCTTTTCTCCTGTGTTCTCTTATTTGCCAAAAGGAAAAAAAAAACCTTTTCCAAAATTTGAGGGAGAAGACCTGACATAAGCGGTGTTTGCAGGCTAAAAAGCTGATGACAAAACACTAACAAAGCATATTGGCTTTTTAAAATCTTCCAAGTTATGTGTGTGTTCAGTCATGCTCTCTGACCATTTTACAGAGCTCTTCATTTTCTTCGTGGAAAATTGAAGTACAATGAAGTGGCTACATTTTAAAATAGTTGTTAGAAACATCTAATAAAATTCCATCATGTTTATTAGGTCATATACCAGTGTTACCCATCACAGCAAATAAGCTTCAGAATTTTTATCAGTTTTCAGTCAATGAAAAAAATTATTTTCTATTATAGGTTGATATGTTCTTTTCTGCTATGCTCTAAATGCTAATGTTTTGAGCTTTCTGGTAGATAAAAAACAGTGTACATTTTAAAGATTCAAGAACATTTTTTACTGTTTCTAATCTGGAGAAACATAAGTTTGTGTTCTGTAGCATGTTACTAATTTGTATCTTATTATTATTCAAGAGGACTTTTCTAATATAAAAAAATCTTCTCGTTTTTAAACTTTGATTTGGTAAAGCTTTAAAAGCTCATTCAATTTAAGTTCCTAATTCACTTTTGTTGTTCAGGGGGGAAGATTTCAGCAGCATTTTTTTGGGAGCTGTACTGGTTTTACATCATTTATCACTGTTGCTTTGCAGTGGTGACTTGTGTTAGTGGTGGCTCAGTACTGAAGCAGAACACAAAAAGGAGAATGAAGTTTTGATAACGAGCAAGCAATAACCTACAGCAATTATTCCAGAGCTCCACCTGCAATACGAGCCAGAAAGGTGGAGCCTGCAGCTGGTGCTGAAGGCTGACAGACAGCTGGTAAAAGAAGCCTGGGCTTGCATGAGGAGCAGGTTGGAATGTGGTGGGTGGAGGATTAACTGAGGAACCTTGTAAGACCCTGGAGAGACCCAGTGCAGGAGTATGGGGTAGCAACCTCAAACACATCCCTTGAACATACTTGTACTTAGTGTAGACTGCATAAGGTAACCTTAGCCTCCTTTTGAGCTCGATTTTGAGCTATATACCTTGAAAAGGTGCCTACCAAGCTATGTTTTCCTCTGAGATGTGCAGTCTTATTTTAAATAAGTTATTATGAATTCAACACCAAAACTTTTATCAGAACTTTGCTTTCTTTTTTTCTTTGAGCTGCAGTTGATATAAACTATACATTTCTACTTCAGACGCAACATACACATTCCTTGTGTGGAAAAACCAAACAGGATGTTTTCTTCTAACTTTCATGAAGTTGGTCATAAATCAGAATAATACTGCATTAATGAAAGTTATTTCTGTAAACACAGTTTTGGTACAGTCATTGGGATCTCAATGCATAAATCTGATAGAGGCAAGGCATTCAAGATAATTTTAAATTTAAATCAATTTTACAGTGAAGTTATCAGAATGATTGATAACAAAACTGAACCATTTCACAGTCTAGTCTAAAAAATTTATAGCAAGGGGTTCACCTGCATAAGTTGATATCATGTACAAACTTTGGGTGATTTACTTGGAGGATTCTGATAAATGCGGCTCAACAGATGGCACTTGGCACTTGTAAGAGCCAGACTAATGCAAAATCCCATGTAGGTGGATGTGTGCAGTTCCTTTGCTGTGCACAATGTTTGCATACTTTGTAATATAATTGCGTTTAATTTATTTAGTACTGTATTAATAATTCATTAATACAAACTTATGAGCTCTGAGCACATTGTGCAGCAGTTCTGATTTGCTGCTGAGGCAGTCTCTGGGGAGTAAATGAACTTTCAGGGGATATATTTTAATGGTTCAGCAATGGATTCCCTGGGAAAATTCTAGCACCTAGCTATAAAAAATGACAGAAGCTCTCAATTTCTTTCCCTGTTCCCAGAACTACAATTTTGGGAATCTGTCTGTTGCATCCTAAGGAGTTTGAATAGCTAAAACAAGTTTAAGTGGGGTATTCCATTTTGTAACTAACAATTATTGGGTAATAAGAACTCTGTGTGAAGAATATAAACTTATCCTTTGTGATGGTTGCCCTTCCGTCATGCTCTCTTTCAGCTAATGAATGCAAGGAGAATAAACACTGCACAAGTACTATGATTATTTGAAAATATATGTAGAGAGTATTGTTTCATAGCTTAATCTCTAAGCAGCTACAGTCTGTTTTTATGTAGTATCCATTGAGATACTTCTTTTTTCTCTTTATCTTATAAGCATAAAAACAAGGAGCTGGATACATGCTCCTTTCAATCCACAGATAGAAGTAATATTTAAAAGTTTTGATGGTTGTCTTTGCTATGAATTTATACAAAGGATTATCCAAATTTATAAAGGTGTGGGTCATAATGTAGTTAACTTGATATTATCATCTTTGGTGTCATAAAAAAAGTGTTTTGGAGCAAAGGTCACCAAGCACACATTATCAGGGCTTTGTGATGGAAAGTATCTCAAGTCTTATTTTGCCATAAATTTGTTAAATGACACATAAATAACAGCAGAAAATAGAAGGAGGAATCTGGAGAAATGGGGAGGAAAAACCCACCACGTTCATAATGAAACCTTGCAAGACTGAACACCAGGATTTACAAAAACAAATCTGTCCCACAATGTAATGTAACACAAAAATGTAAAAATAAGTTTCAATGACTGGTATCATTTATGTGACTCACAGAAAAGATTCACTGAACTCAGTTCACCAGATTAAAATTCTGGGAGAAGAATTTTTACTGTAAATACATGAAAGTAAGAAGCACTGATGGACTGTTGAAGTGAATAACAGCCTCAGTGTAGAGGCAAATCTGATACAAACTTGTCTTTGTATTTTAAGAGGAGTTAAAAGGCTGAGAAAGCTTTAAATTAGGCTTATTATGCAGAGTGTTGGCTACATGATTGATTTGGACCTAACTAGAAGAAGGGTCTTGACATTTTGAGCAATGTTTCTCTGGTCTGCAAAAATGTCCAAGTAGTCATGCGAGTAACAGAATTGTCATACTTGCTAGAATAAAAAAATGTGTATATCACAATTCTGGTGATGTATCATGTTTTTCACAGTTCTTCCATGCCTTGCCAATAGTAACAAACTCTTACAGTTTTTTATTTGCTGTGGCTTGGCTCTATTCCACGTTAGCTGCTTGATACACGGGAATTGGATTGTTTGTGAGAGCTGAATTTCCTAGATCTGCACTCAGTGAATGCATTTTCTGACATAAAAGAAAGGTAAACTGATCTGCCTCTAAGTTGTAGCAGATTCTAAAAATGGGCTTACATTAGAGAAATCTTTTTTAAGATCAGCTGTAGCACCCTCTATCTTTTAAACATTTTTCATTCCTGCAATATTAATATTTTTTTGATATCTTCTGTGTATTACTGTAAATTCATAAATTGAAATCAGAGGCTATTGAATTGTAAGATGTAGTTTAGAATACCTTTGGAATTGATACAGGTCATGTAAGGCAAGTTTCATATAAGGAACGGAATCCCTTAAACTGAACAGAAATTCATTCTGTCTTCCATAAACATTTATTTTGGTTTTTAAAATTATTTTCATGAACAAGCTATAGAGAATGGAGTGACTTACAGACAAAAGAATGACGTGGTAAAATATTTTCTTTAAAAATGAGCTGTCCTACTCAGTGCTATTGTATTGGCACAATCTTTTGTTGAGAAGTATCAGGGTGAAATGTAGCATTGGTCTGATCTATTCAGTCTCAGAGCAATAAATAATTCAGAAACCTTTTAGTTCTTATTGGTGTTTAGGAGCAGATGCTTTCTAGATTAAACCATTGTCCCAAGAATTTTCTGGATTTGTATTATAGCCGCCTGCTTGTTTCACAAACAATCGCAGAACTGTGATATTGAGGTAGCAGTACCAAGCCCAGCTTATTTTCTGTAGAAACTGAAGGCTACATCACTGCATAATGACAATATAGTAGTTAATAGAGTGATTCTTAATTTATATAGTAGAATTCAATATCCTTGGAAAAAAACACCGTATTCTTTTATATGCAGAAATGCACAAAAAATACCTGTTAATTTGCTTATGACTCGTCAGATTTGATCACTTGCGTTAATGAAATTCACTGAACATCTTTACCTGACTGGCATGATAGTAGCTTCTTATTTTTAATGAAGTTTCATACATGTGAGACTTAGATGTTTTTTGAGACTTAGTAATTTCAGTAGTATGGCTTTTTTAGTACACTGAAAGCTTTATTCAAGTTACTCAAATAACACTATGAAATGTACCATAGCACAGAGAACATTGGAAATAATACTATAAAAATTCATTATTATGTAGTAGAATATATAGTAGGAAGAGCAGATACGTTATTTCTACCTCTGAAAAATATTAAGATAAAAATACTATGTTTGGGAAACAAGTTTCATCAGTACTGAGAGTTTGTTGCTGACTTGTTTGGGTCTAAGCTTGACCATTATTTTTGCAAATATTAAAATAAATATAGCAAAAAATATACATACACACACACACACACATATATATATCTATGTATATGGAAACAATAAAAACTACATATTCATACCTTTCTTTATAGGCCGGTGGACTCAAGCTTAAAACCTCAAACTTCATGTAAATGACCCCAATGTTCTTCTTTGTATACATATTAAAAATATTTTATAAAATATCATTTAAAAATTATTCTTGCTCACTCAACCATACTGCATAAGAATATATTTATGTTAACATTAGTATCAGGTTGTCAACTGGCTCATTCCTGCCCCAGGAGTTTCCTCGTGGTGCTGTGCTACTACAGAGTCTGTGGTACATAGCAGTTTTCTGTAACCTTTTGTTTGTAATTTGAATTTTCTGTCCTGCTTGATGGACAGAGTCTCCATTCAGGCTTACATGCACAACATAGCCACGCAAGACTAGAAGCCTATTTCTTAACAGTAAGCTAAGAAAATGGGGATTTATTTACTGGGTTTTGTTTTTTACTGATGGTGGATTTTTTTAATGTTGGGCTTTCAGAAGGACCATTTGTGGGATTTTTTTGCGGGGGAAGGGTAACAGTTTCTTCAGGATTCTCATTGTATGTTGTTTTCTGGTTTGATTGTTTCTACCTCTTAGTTCGTAATACAAATACCATCAAAATTGCAGAAAAGAGACACATTTAAGTCGTTAAACCAATCCATCCTGCTTTATCGTTTTTTAATCTTTTTTTCTCGTTCAGTTTCTTTCTTGGGTAAACTTGAGATAACGGTATAAGTAGCACCACTTTCTTCCACAGTGTTATGACATATATATATATGCAGTACTTTAAAAGAGTCATGACAAGGAAACAGTCACTGAACTGTAACTCAAGAAGTGTCTAATAGGTGTGGGTTTTTTTCCAAGCATGGGCGGTGATTAGGCTGCTGGCATAAAACATTCGCAGAAGAGATTTGTCATGTATTGGAAAATAACTTTTTTCTGTTTTGTGTTAGCACTGAGAATTGTGCTGCAGTCATTGGCTGTGGTGTCTCTGGAGAGAAGTGCTGGAGTTCATCTCAGCCCTAAGGGTACCGATTAAGCCTCGCTGAATAAACCAGCAGAATATGAACGTGCAGGCGGAAAGATTGGTTTTCATTCTGATAACAATTGCAATAACTCAGAAAAACTGCCATAAGGCCGTAGTGGTATTTGGTAAAATGAACAGTCATGAACTTCTAGTTTTACACATTATAGACCTCTAAAGAGTAAATTTAGCCTAAATGCACAGACAGACATAACAGTTAGTGACATTTTCAAGTACATGTTTGATAACAAGTAGTTTCTGCGGGCATCGCATTTGTCACCTTCCAAGTCTATATGCCTAACATTGACTAGAGAACTATTTTTAAAGTTTTGTAGAGTCTTTATCCAAGTAATGAGAACATCCTCTAAAAGACTAGCTGAATGTTATGATATATATCTGCATTCTCCTGGAGTATCTCCCTTTTTTCTGTTTGTTTTTGTTTGGTTTTGGTTGGTTGGCTTTTGTTGTCGACATGCTTGTTTCTGAAGATAATCACTGAAACGCAATGTTGCCTAAGTATTGCTTAGACTGCCGAGTGTGCTCCTCCTTGTTCGTAGGTGTGGTGGACTGGTCAGTGGTGTGTAGATGTGCTGAAAAGCTGGTTTGTGTTTTATTTAGCCTGTAAAGAGCAACATTACTGTGACAGGGCAGCACTGTGTGTACAGCTCCTGTTTTATTTGATTATAAGATAGAAGTCGGTCTAATAGCTGTAGATCTTGCTCTCTTGTCTCTTCAGACGCTAAAAGACTTTGTGCAACCATCTAGCCGTTTTAGATAATAACTGAGCGTATGTATACTACTTATAGTGGCATTAACTGTTGTTTGCATCATTCATGAAATACAAATTTTATTGCGAGTGCTGTCCTCAAAATCTGTTACAAGACATGTAGTACTGGTAATATACCATATAAGAATGACTTTTTTTGAGGAAAAAATACTATTTAAGTTAGTGCTGCTACCACTTTGGTGTAGAAAAAAGCCCCTACTAGTAGGAACTCTCTTCGACTTAAAGAAAAAAAGTTATATAGACTCGGCTGCTTACACTCAGGAAATTCTTGTGGATTTTCAGCTCACAAATAAAGAAGCAGATAATACCTCTGCCTCCATTTTATAAAAAAAACAAACCCGAAGTTGTAAGCTAAATAAATGACCTAAAGCTACCAAGTAATACTTGTGTTGCTTTAGCTCTTAGGTAAAAATTAAACTTATGGAAAGACATCCTGGTGTTCTTCCTTGGAAGACAGACCTCTCTCCCTTTTTGCTGGTGAAGGTTTTCTGGGTATTTAGCGCCACGGGTGTCATTCAGCTTCTGAAGGAAAAGTACCTTTTGAGACACAGCTGGTTCTCAGTCCATGACTGGGCAGATCTTCAGGTTCACTGGTGCTAAGGATTTGAGAAGGATTTGCCCCAAAAGGCAAAGATTGTTGTTTACAACAATCAAATCTTGCATTTGAAAATGGTGAATTACTTTAAGATGGAACAGATGGGATTATGCATTTTTAAATAAATAAGGAAAGAGTTGGCGTTCTCAGGCTTTCTTTTCCAGGGGGAAAACCTGTCCGTGTTTTCTTAAAGTGCTCAGCAGCTGACATGAAAAATGCGGTATTTGCCAAAGACTTGGAACCTGTTGTGGCTCAGCTGAGAAAGCAGGGATTTGAAGTCTGTCCATAACGTCAACTGACTAATTTTGAGGAAGAGATGACTTGCATGGTGGGTTGTGTATCTGTGGCAATCTAGTTTCTGCTGTAAAATCGTTAAAAATAGAAAATATCCTCAACTAACATTAAGTTGACCTAAAAGTTGACATAGAAGAGGCAGACATCTGGGATTCACTGTGTCATGGGTTATTTGGCTTTGAAGCTGTCGCACTTCATGAAAAAGTCTGCCATCAGTATTTTTCCTTCCCAGTGCATTCTCACCACACACACTGGGGTCAGGAGAACCAGCTCACTCTGTGCTTTTTTTGGTGGCAGGAGCCTATGGCATTTGCCGTCATCTAAATCTGCTTTAAGTTTTTTCCTCTTGACAGTGAGGTCTGTGGTCACTCTGAGCAGTGGTCATGGTGTTTCAGGGCTGGGCGGCTGCCGGACGGGCTCCGTGCAGAGAGCCCAGGGCTGCCCTGTGCACAGCTCAGCCAGGATGGCAATGCCTCAGGGAAAACACGCCCAGAAAAGGGCAAAACGCCACAGGTCAGTGTGAGGAAAGAAGTGTGAGAAACAGCTCCGTCTCCAAGGTCGGGGGAGCAGGAGTGGGAGGAGGGCTGCAGGTGCTGGAGCAGAAAATCCCTGGAAGCCTGTGGGACAGACCATGTTGAAGCAGGTATTTCCCTGCAGTCCATAGAGGACAGTGCCAGAGCAGATTCCCAACCTGCAGCCTCTGGGGAGCTCCGCACTGGAGAAAGTGAATATTCCCTGGGGGAGAGGCATGTGCAGAGCCCACATGGGAGCAACCTTATCCTGAAGCTTTACAGCCTATGTGAGGGACACATGCTGGAGCAAGGGAAAATCAGGAGGACGGAGTGGCAAAGAAGAACTACAGTGGTCTGACCCCAGCCCCCATTCCTGCCCTTCCCCATGCCTGTTAGGGAGGGAGGAGGTGTAGGAATTGAAAGTGAAACAGTGAAGTTGAGCTTGGAGCAAAGAGGCAGAGGGAAAATCCTTTTAGGATTTATGTTTTTTACCATCCAGTTCTGTTTTAATTGGCAATAAATTATTTTTCCCCAAATGAGTTTGTTTTGCCCATGACAGTAATTTGCAAATCTTCTGCTTGTCTTTATTTTAATACCTGGGCTTTTTCACTTCATTCTCCCCTGTGCATTTCCTTTTGTGGAGCGTGAGTGGGAGAGCAGCCAGCCAAGGTCAACTTACCACAATGTTGTGTTAACAAAGGCTGCAACACTTAATGACTGTCAGCAAGTGGGACTGGATTCCATCTTGTGTCTGTTAAAAAAAATTGTTTTTTTTCTGAAGATACTGCCCCCTTAGGTGTTAACTGTGCACTCACTATAGAAAATATAACCTAGAAAGAAATTATCAATTAGTGATTGTTGTACTTTAATGAATTTATTAAGTATTTTGAAAATATCCTTGGTCTCAAAGAGAGTACTGTAATTTTGAGTATGCTGTGCTTTTTGTATAAATCTAAAACCCTTCATCCATCATAAATTCCTTAATTCTGGAGATAGCGCCATCAAAGTTACAATTAAAAATTGGATACACGTGAATCAGAAAGCCTAAAAGGGAAAGACTAAACTTCAGGCTAGTTGCTTTCTGCCTGTGAATATGGCTTTAAATATGGAATGTGTTTGTGTAGTACCTAACTGTATAATATAAACATTAGTTTAGCAATCATGGTAAAAGCCACCAGATGGAGTAATGTTGCCATCAGAAATTGAGAGTAATAAAAATAGCATGTTTTTTCTTTCTACTTTTATAATATAAATGCAGGGTTTTTTAATGTGGTGTGCCAAAAATGTATAAATCTGTATGTTAGAGGTCGTAACAATTGATTGCACTACTTAGCTGTGCTAACACATTTTTTACTTTTTTCACGATAAGGTAACTTAATGTTAGGCTAGGGAAAGTGAGAATGTTTTTCCTTTTTTTGTTGTGAGGTTTTAACCTGAGTTGACAAACTGTAAGCAAATTTGATCTGTTTTTTTCTTTCATTATTTTTGTCTTTACATCTTAACTTCTGTCTCTTTGCCACATTGTTACCAGTAGCTAATTTTCTGTTAAATATTTGGCTGTTAATTGAAATACTTCTTGCTACAGGGCTTTATAAAGAGAAAAGAGGCAGATGCTGACTATGCCAAAAGCTTTTATTTGGGGATTTTGTTGGTAGTGCAATTTCCTGTTTCTTCTTTTTTTTTCCTCTGTGTCCTCCTAGGATCTTCTTGCACAAGAGCCTAAAAGCATTTAAAATTTGCAGAATGAAAAGATGGCGCAGGCAATGCTGGTACCACCAGGACCTGACAGCTTCTTCTATTTCACCAAAGAATCTCTTGCAGCTATTGAAAAACGTATTGCTGATGAAAAATTTCATTGTGACCAAGATGAGCCTACAGATGATGCTGGTCATGAAGAAGATCATCCAGAGCCAAATAATGACTTAGAGGCAGGAAAGACACTGCCTTTTATTTATGGTGATATTCCTCCAGGAATGGTGTCTGAACCCCTGGAGGACCTGGACCCATATTACATCAATAAAAAAGTAAGTGTTTTGTGTTGAGAGTGTAATTATAACACTCCTTTGAACTATAAAGTGATAAATGCTCTGCTGGGGAGTTGGTCAGCAGTGCTGGTTGAAAGTATTATGCAGTAGGTGCTATCATGTTAATTATTTTGATTTCACTATAAAGTCAACTGCAACTCTTGCTTAAACTGTTTTTTTCTTTTTTTAAAGGGCACTTTTCTTTTAATGTCTAACGTTATGTTATTTTAGTTAATGGATTTTGTATTAAATGTTCTGTAATCTCTTCAGATCTGATTGATTGCTGAAGCATTTGAAAACTTCCCGTCTGTCTGGCTACTCTCGGGTTTTGTAAGAAACATAATACCTGAGATCTAGTTCATTACAGAAGTCTTTAGACAAAATGCTCATACGGTCATATGACAGAAAAATCACTGTCAAACATTCCCTAGAATATCGTAGGAATATTTGTTTTCCAAAATTAAAAAAAAAAGTGTAAAGACTAAACCAGTCTCCTTTATGTTTCAATATTGGGTCTATGTTATAGGCCCAATATAGACCTGAAGACAAAAATCTAAATTTATATATATTGATTCAGTTTCTTTTATAGATATAATGATTAAAAAAGAAGAAAAGAGCAAGGTGTTTACTTTGGCAAGTGCAGATGAAGAAAAGATACTTTTATGGAGGCATGTGAAGTGGAATGATGTCAAGAAAGAAAACAAAACTGAATTTACAATAAAAAGGCAGTACAAAATAAGCAGCAAGTGGTTATTTTATTGTGTAACCAATAAAATACTTGTCAAATTAAAAGCAAAGAACAGGTTCTTGAAATTAAGTACTGGATAATCAATAAAATAGTATCTTGCAAGTAAGAATTTAACCAAAGAGCTGTATTATCTCTGTAATAAGCAACATAATTAAAGCAGTGTTTTTTCTAGTATAGAATGTTGAAGCCTAATAATCAGATGTAGATTTTTTAGTTATTTTAGTTTTTGTTCTCTTAACTTCACAAACGCTATTGACAAATGACTTATTTCTTTTATAGTAAAATGTCATTTGAAAACAGAAGTATTCAGTGTTATAGCCTGCTTATTTCTGGATATTAGACTTTTGGGAGAATAATCATTAAATGTAGATTGAATTAAGATTTCATGAGATGATATTTCCATTATGTCTCTTGCTCAAAATCAAAAATAGTAACGTTGATGGTACTAGTGACAACTGCACAGGCAACAAAGGCAGTAAAGCCAAGGATTTAAAAAGCCAAGGATGTCTCGCCCCAGAAGCAGTTTTAGCATGCTGAAATGGTTAAATAATTCCTTGTGAGTGCCCAAAATGGTTAGTTAGGTGCTTTGTTTTGCATTGCCAACTTTGTTCTGAAATGCGAGTAGAAGAGCTGCATTAAATTTAAATGTAAAAAGTCACATTTTAATTATATTTTTAATGTAATTACTTAATCTTAGAAAATGAAATCTGAAATGCAGATTTTGTTTAAGAGCACTGAGACAAGGAATACATGGTGTGGCATTTTCATTGCTCATGTGAAAATGTAGAATCTGATATTTTCTTGTATAATTCTACTGAAAATATATTTAGCTACTTAGATGTGTTTAAGCAGCCTCTATTATGGCAAGGTTGCTAACATGTATCCTTAATTTCATATTTCCTAACCCTGCTACCCTTTGTCTATTTGCCCTTTTTGTCTATTTTTTAAAGACATTTATAGTACTGGATAAAGCGAAGACAATCCACAGGTTCAGTGCCACACCTTCCTTGTACCTTTTATCTCCTTTCAATATTACTAGAAGACTAGCTATTAAGATTTTGGTTCATTCATATCCTTTTCAAGTGGTTTGTTAAAAATTGTTGCTGAATAATATTACTAAGGCTAGCATTAGGAATTTTGGTTTAGTGTTTAAATGTGTTCCTGCCTTTAATTCTTTCCTCTCAAAATCAGTCTGAGCTAAGATTAGTCACTTAACCTGCTGATTTTAATTCAGGAGAAGAGAAGTCATTAGTGGAGTTCCCTAAGGTGCAATATTGAGTCCAGCCCTGTTTAAAATCTTTATGGATGATCTGAATGAAGGTACACCAAGTGTACCCTTGGTGAGTTTGTGGGTGACGCCAAGTTGGGTGGAAATGTTGATCTGTTGGGGGTTTGGAAGGCTCTGCAGCGGGACCTAGACAGGCTGGATCGCTGCACCAGACCAATGGCATGAGGTTCAAGATGACCAAATGCCAGACCCTGCACACTGGCCACAACAGCCCCAAGCAGTGCTACAGACTGGGGGCAGAGTGGCTGGAAAGTGGCTTGGTGGGAAGGGACCTGGGAGGTTTTGATTGAGAGCAGCTGAACACAAGCCAGCGTGTGGCCAGGGAAGGGCAAGGCATCCTGGCCTGTATCAGTAGTAGTGTGGCCAACACGACCAGGGCAGCGATCATCTCGCTGTACTCGGCACTGGTGAGGTCTCACCTCAAGTGCTGTGTTCAGTTCTGGGCCCCTCAGTAGAAGGCATTGAGGTGCTGGAGTGTGCCCGGAGAGGGGCAGCAAAGGTTGGTGAAGGGTATGGAGAGTGAGTCCTATGAGGAGCAGCTGAGGGAGCTGGGGGTGTTTAGCCCGGAGAAGAGGAGGCTCAGGGGGACCTCACTGCTCGCTACAACTCTCTGGAAGGAGCGTGTAGCCAGGTGGNCAACAGCCCCAAGCAGTGCTACAGACTGGGGGCAGAGTGGCTGGAAAGTGGCTTGGTGGGAAGGGACCTGGGAGGTTTTGATTGAGAGCAGCTGAACACAAGCCAGCGTGTGGCCAGGGAAGGGCAAGGCATCCTGGCCTGTATCAGTAGTAGTGTGGCCAACACGACCAGGGCAGCGATCATCTCGCTGTACTCGGCACTGGTGAGGTCTCACCTCAAGTGCTGTGTTCAGTTCTGGGCCCCTCAGTAGAAGGCATTGAGGTGCTGGAGTGTGCCCGGAGAGGGGCAGCAAAGGTTGGTGAAGGGTATGGAGAGTGAGTCCTATGAGGAGCAGCTGAGGGAGCTGGGGGTGTTTAGCCCGGAGAAGAGGAGGCTCAGGGGGACCTCACTGCTCGCTACAACTCTCTGGAAGGAGCGTGTAGCCAGGTGGGGGGCACGCTCTTCTCCCGGGTAACCAGCGACAGGACAAGAGGAAATGGGCTCAAGCTGCACCAGGGAAAGTTCAGGTTGGACATCAGGAAGAATTTCTTCACAAAAAGGATTGTCAAGCATTGGAAAGGACTGCCCAGGGAAGTGGTGGAGTCAACATCCCTGGAGGTGTTCAAGAAGTGACTGAACGTGGCATTTAGTGCCATGGTCTAGTTTACAAATGAAGAGTCAAAGGTTGGACTTGGTGAAGTCAGCGGTCTTTTCCAGCCTGAATCGTTCTGTGATAGGTATATAACCATCATTCTTGTGAAATACCTTTGCATTATTTATGACATTGCTAGTGAGAGTAAACTGATTTGCACCATGTATGTTGTCAATATTCTATGTCCTGAGCAAATCCTTATATTTTGTGTTATGCAAATTTGACTTTTAAAAGGTGTATGTTCCTTAACTACGGTCAACATTGTTCAACAAGGTCATTATGCTCACTATTTTGGCAAACTGTGTACTTATGACATGGAGTAATCTTCCAGAATGGGCGAAGAATGTAGAGTAAGTGTATTTAAATTGGCGAATAATTTTTAAAGTGGTTTAAAAATGAAAAGCAAATTAAGAGCTAGACCATGCAGTTTTACTTACTTGTGTAATACCAGTATTCTCGTTTTTCCTACTTGGAGTTTGATCCTAGTTGCAGCCCAAAGCAGCACAGTCCTGCAAGCTCTGGGAAGGAAAGAAGCTGTGACATTGTTAGCCTTTTTCTCTGAACAAAGCGCTGACAAGTACTTTTCCGCAGAATGTTCATACTAGCAATGTTTTCATGCATTCTCCCTCTTGAGCTGTTCGTAGTCATTCAAAAAAGAAAAAGGTCATTCAACCCAAAACTACTGCTTTTCAGTATGGAAGATGCTTTCAATAACCGCTCTGAATCACCTTCCTTTTGTGCAGCAAAATCTAATTATGGGACACACCCACTCCTTAAAGAAAATACCTCTGTTGAGGATTATTGTTTGACATTCTCAGGTCTACCTGGTCAGCCATCGAGGACCTTCAGTAAATACTAGGTTTCACTTACCCATGCACTTAATTTCTGATGTGGCAACCATGCTGAAATATTATTTGAACAAAAATATTTTTTCATGTTATTCATTATTATTAGTAGTAGTGCTGAAATTAGAAAAGCTTACGTGTTAGAAACCACAAAAATATTTTTCAGACAAAGTAAAAAAGTATAATCCTATTATCTTACAAAAGAATGGTGGGAAAACAGTCATAGCTTATGTGAGTTTTTAACTGCTGTTCAGTGCATGTACTAATCACTGGGTATGAGTTATTTTCTTGTATGCTCATGGCATATCACTGAACAGCACATAACTTTTGCTTGAATGTTTTCTCATAGGTACACTTTCACTGGAATTTATACTTTTGAATTTCTAGTTAAAGTCCTTGCAAGAGGCTTCTGTATAAATGATTTTACTTGCCTTCGTGACCCCTGGAACTGGCTTGATTTTGTTGTCATTTCCCTTGCGTAAGTATATAATATTTTTTAAAGTAAAATAACAGACATTTTTTTGAACCTGTAATAGTTTGTTTGGCTTATATAATTTGAAATTAATTGTAGCTGAATTGTGTTTCAAGTTTTTCCACTTAAATATTTTACACTGGTGTAGCACATAGCAGAATTAGTGGACTATCCCACAGTACAAAAGGTAACACTGAACAATCAATTTAAAATAGTATTTAAAAAATAAAATCAGGCCTATAGGTTTCATTTTAAATTTGCAGTTTATGGAAAATCTTAAGGGAAAACTTAATTGGAACAGGAAAATATGAATGCAAGTCTTTCATTTAAACTTATTTCTTCAAAAAAGAAAAATAGTCTGGATTTCAGGTCCAGGTAAGTAGTATACACTCTACCTTAATTCTGAATAACTGTGATTTAATCCTACAGGTATGTAACAGAATTTGTAAACCTAGGCAATGTTTCAGCTCTTCGAACTTTCAGAGTATTGAGAGCTTTGAAAACTATTTCTGTAATTCCAGGTAAGAAGCAACTGTGTAAAATAGTAGGCGCTCTACATCACCTCTGTTTAATTTTGTGTGTGCTGTCATTGTGTTTGTGTGTGAACTCCCCTATTACAGATATGTGACAGAGTTTGTGGACCTGGGCAATGTCTCAGCGTTGAGAGCATTCAGAGTTCTCCGAGCTTTGAAAACAATATCAGTCATTCCAGGTGAGAGCGAGGTTAAACACCAAGGCTAACTGAAACTGCACAGAAGCTGAACTCATGTTTTAACAGAAATGTCCAGGTTTTTGTTTTAATTTAGATTTCATTTCCTTTTCTAATTCTCTAAAACACTCAGCCTCAGAGTTTAATACTCAGTTGCATGAAGAACTCATTTACATAGCCTGTATATTCCTCCATTTCATGATGTCAAATTTTCTCTCCCACATTACAGATCAAAATTAAGTCATTTTATTTTTCTCTAACTGATGTGAATGTTACATATATGTATTTATGAAACACATCCGGGATTGAAAATTTTAGTGTTTTGTAAAAATTGAATCCTTGACAGGGGAATAAGAGGATAGTGAATAGCATGGGGATTGCATGATGTAGTTATTAGCTAATGATGCCTATCTTCACCAAACCCCACCTCCAAGAGAAGAGGATGCATTGGAGTGCAGACGTTAAAATCACTACTGAAATACAATTGTGGTCTCGTATTGTTTGCTGTTATAGAACCAATATGTTGTGTATTGGAATAGAATACTGGCAAAGGTTTGGAGCAAGAGGCATCAAAAAGAAAATAAAATATTTTCTTTAGATGTAGTGTACATGTACAGAGCATGAATTGAAAGCTCTTGATTTGAAGAGCAGGTGCTTTGGAATGTATGCTATTCATTCCCATTCATATTTTCAAATTATTTTGCAGGAATGATGAAACTTATTGGTAGATTTTCCTTTGGAAAATGCTTTAGGATGATTTTTTTGAAGCTGTGCATGGTATTTAGTAGTGTGTTGGAGAAGTTTACATTGCATTTTAGCTTAGTTAAATGCCTAATATTATAATAAAAATCTGCCTCTGTTTGCAGGCCTGAAGACTATTGTTGGAGCCTTAATTCAGTCTGTGAAGAAGCTCTCGGACGTGATGATCCTGACTGTGTTTTGTCTGAGTGTATTTGCACTAATAGGGCTGCAGCTGTTCATGGGCAACTTGAAGAATAAATGCTTGCTCTGGCCAGAAAAAAACACAACGGCTTTTGAAAAATATGTAGCTCCGTACTTTAATGGTACAGAATTTGACTGGGCAGCGTACATTAATGAAGAAAGTAAGAAATACTGTTGGAACTTGCTAGAATTTTTGTATATAAACCCATACCCACAAGCACAAGATAACTGTTTTATACTACAGACTAAAGATAAAAAACAATTAAATCAGATGGTAAAGAATAGGAATTTATGTGTATTGCATCCCAAACTCATGCTGATGTGATTGCTCTTTCTGTCAGCTGCACATAGAAATGTATTTAGAGGCTTAGGTTAGTTTTAGAATCACAGAATCATGCAGGTTTGACAGGATCTCCACAGTCCAGACCAATTGCTGCTCAGCTGCAGGTCCAGTTGGAGCAGACTGCTCAATCCCTTGTTGCAGTCGAGTTTTTAGTATCTCTAAGGATTGAGATACCACAGCATCCTCTGGGCAGCATGTGCCAGCATTTGACCAGTCTCACAGAAACTTTCTTGAATATCATTTCAGAATTTCCCATGCTCAAACTTTTGATAATTGCCTCTTATCTCTCCAGTGTACACCCCTGAGATAAGTCAGGCTTCATCTTCACAACAGTCTTTCATGTTATACCTCTAGGTAAAGATCTTCACACATCCCTCCCTGACCCTTGCTCCCTCTCTAGTCTTCTCAAGGCTGAACGAAACCAATTCTTTTAGGCTCTTCTTGTATCTTTAGGAGATATATAAAAAAAACAGAAGCACTAGATAAATAGGAGAGACTTTCCTAGTTAAGAATGTGCTTGTATTATTAGGTAGAGGTAACAAACCAATTGCTCTCACTGATATAGAACTCCCCATGCAGGCAGAGGTTCCAGTAGGAAAGGAGATGGTATTCAGCTGTAGGATTTGTTGCTCGGGACTGAAAAAGACATTTTTATCCAGATATTTTTCAGTAGGCTTAATGTCTGTAGACTGAAGTGATAACATGCAGGCCGGTTCAGAAACATGCAGATGCTTATATTTTGTATTTCGATCCTTTTAAGTGATAGCATCAGTAATGTTATAATACACAATGAACTGTGAGATGAAGTGTAACTTCTAATTACCAAAAATTAGTTTTCATGTGTGGGTTTGTACTAGAAGTGGATTTACAGGGTATTGCTTAGTAATTAATTATAAAAGTAGTGTATTTAAGTAAAAATAAATTTATAGACTAATGGGTGCTAGCTTTCCTCCTCAGTGACTCTCAAAAAAAGTAAAGGAAAATGCAGTTGTTATAGGCTGAGTTTTGATGAGCCAGATTTTCTCCCATTTTTATCACTGGACATGAAAGTTTTCTGCTGTTTTCTGCATTTTCAGGTTATCTTTCTGTGGTTCTGAACTGTTGAAATTCTGTGACTGCGTTTATGTTTTCTGTGCAATCCGTCATTTTAGCTAGTTTATTTACCTAACAAGGGATGTGAAAATGGAGTGGTGATAGTGCTTTGTGGGCAATTTTGGCTGATAGTTTATATGCTGCAGAACATTTGTGAATTCTCATTTCAGATGCAGATTATGCAGTACATAGGCTCTCTATTTCCAGTTTGCACTAGGTGGCAATCTAAAAGAAATAAAGTTTTCTGGAATGTCAGTTGCTTTCTTTGCTACATGAGAAGAACCTGTCTCTGTCCCCTTGATAGCTTCCTTGTAGTTACTGGATGCTTTCTACCAGCTCCTCCCAGAGCCTTCCCTTTGCCGGGCTGACCATGTGCAGGTTCCTTGTCCTCTCCTCACATGGTGAATGCTCCAGCCCGCTCATGACCTTGGTGACCCTGTGCTCCATTTTATCAATGTCTGCTTGCACTGTGGTGCCAAACCTGGACACAAGACCCTGGGTAGGGTCTAGTGAGTGCAGGGCTGAGTGGGACAGTCACTTCCCTCACTCTGCAAGCTGGCCTTCTGTTCCTGCAGCCCTGGAGGCTGTTGCCCTTCTTGGGTGTCAGGGCACACTGCTGACTCAGCCTCACGCGGCTCTCTGTCCACCAGTGCATTTTCTGCAGAGCTGCTTGTCAGCCAGTCAGTTCCCAGCCTGTATCACTGCAAGGGACTCTTCCTTCCCAGATACACAGCTACATTTGTCTTTTCTGAATTTTATATGTCTCCTGTCAGCCTGTTCCTCCAGGTTGCCTAGGTCCTTCTGAATGGGGTCTACCTTCGCTCTTATAAACTTCTTCCCTGATTTATTATCACCTTTCTAACTGTATTATTTTTCTTTTTTTTTTCTTTTACTTTAAGGACAGCACAATTGTTAATAATAACAATATATATTTCTCTTCTTCTGAAGGCTACCACCTCCTAATTAAAAGAACAATTCTGTAAAGTTGTTTATAGTACAGCAGCTGCTAGAACATTGTAATTGGAACACCCGTCTTCTTTTTAAATGCTGCCTTCATATTTTCAGTCACAGGATGTGCTAGTTAGTGCTGCTCTGACTTTAAAACTGCCAGAAAGCCATTATAAATAGTTCCATTTTAAAGGAGGTAGGCTTTGTCTGATTGCAATCTGCGTACTACATAATGGGAGTTTTGTGTTTTCTTTCTTTTATCTATTGAACATCAGATTTTGGAAGGATATTCAGTGTGCAGTGACTCAAGAAAAGAATATGCAATTTATGTTCTAATCATTGTTCTAGGATTTTATTTCTGCAATGTGTTTTTATTTTGCTGCCCAGAGAGGCTGTGGGTGTCCCATCCCTGGAAGTGTTCAAGGCCAGGTTGCATGGAGCCCCAATCTATTGAGTGGCATCCCTGCCCATGGCAGGGGTTTTTGGAACCAGATGACCTTTGAGGTCACTTCCAGTCCAAGCCATTCTATGACTGTGCCAGTATTTGAACTCACTATTGGGAAAACATGAATGGGAGATTATGAACATTCAAAATATGATGACTTGAACATAGGTTCATTGTCACAAAAAAACCAAACTCCTTTCATGTGTAAACGTGTTACTTCCTATTTTTTCTTTAGGTCATTTCTATCGCCTAGAAGGAGCAAAGGATTTTCTGCTTTGTGGCAATAGCTCAGATGCAGGGTAAGGTACACTGAAAATGACATAATACCTGTCTAAAAAACATGTAAAAAATACCAATCTAAACTTTAAAAAGCTAATTTAGTTACCTGGTCAAGAATATTTATTTTTCTTTCATCTCTTCCCACATTTTCTCTCCAGACTAAGATGTTGATTCTTAGCTGGGGGCCTGAGCCCTTTTGGCACCAGAGATGACTATATGCTGGGCCTGTGACCTGCCTGGGTTATCTCTTGCATATGCACCAACCATCTGTGGTGGAGAGGAGGTAGATATGTCCTGCCACACTAATGTCACAGTCCATGGTTCCTAGTAACTGGACACTTGAATGAGTAAAAACGTTAAACGACAAAATACTGTGCTGGAAATGTGTTTTAAAAGCTCATATGTAACTAGAAAATTCCACTTAACTGGTGGACCTGGTCTTATCAATGATTAAAGAACATTCTTTATCACGGTTCCCTGCCATTTCTCAATTCTAAAATAGACATGGAGCACTGAGACTTATGACCAGATTTAGGGAAGACAGCTTCATGCTGCTTCTGTCTGGCAGCTACATGCATGCATCTTGCTCTCTTTCTGAGACAGTTTTTTGTAACAAAATCACATTATTCTGTATGTTAACGAGTTATCAGTCCATCCCTTGGTTTTGGTTGGTTATGGCTTTAAAACACACATACTCAAAACTACTTTTGTAAACATTTAACTTATATATGTAACTATGAGATAATTTTGTGTATGTGTGTAAATGCATGTCAGATAGGCACACATACATGAAAAGAAATCTTCATAGTGTTTTTTAGAGGTTTTGGAGATAAGACCCTCTTCTGTCTTTCAAAAATGGAATCATAATTGAACCAATGTGCCTACACTTGATATCAAAATTGCATCACCTGCTCTCAAAACCAATATGAACAATTTCAGGAGATAAAAGTGTCCCCATGCTGGTTATTTGCTTTTGACAAACTGGTAGAATTTGTTGATTAGACTCACAGATGTGAAGAAGCCAAGAAACCTGGTATATCAAACTTACTGACAGCCAAAGTTCAGCATAAGATGTGTGTGCTGGCTGTCTTTTTTCTGCATGGAAGTATCTACCTATTGAAATCTCTGTGTTAAGTACATATATTATTTTCATTGAAGAGGTATCTGCAGAGGTAATATCAAACTGTTGATAGTAAACTTTATTTTGTTTATAATTGTGAAAGGGGATAGGAGGAAATATTGTCATTACTTGTTTGCTCTCTCTGGATTTTTCTTTAAAGAACACTCTTTTAATTTCCTCACTAATTTTTGAATTGTTTTAAGCCATAAATAGCAGCATCCTCCACAGATGAAACTTCATAAGAGGCTCAAGAAACAATAACATTAAAAAAGATGTGTTAAATGAAATGTGTATATGGATTGTTTTGTCTCTATGTTTTGTTTTTTTTTTTTTTTTTTTTTTTTTTTTTTTTTTTTTTTTTTTTTTTTTCTTTTTTAATTTCGGNTAGTAAATGTCCGGAAGAGTTTATCTGTGTGAAAGCTGGTAAAAACCCCAACTATGGATATACTAGCTTTGACACATTCAGTTGGGCTTTCTTGTCACTGTTTCGACTGATGACACAGGACTATTGGGAAAACCTTTATCAGCTGGTGAGTATATTAAAAAATGGTTGTTAGTGTATTACTGGCCTCAAGTCGATCATGGAAAGGCCATTCTTATTTGTATTACATAGCGTTGCTCTTGTTAGCAATTGTAATTTGTCCAAGGAAACAAATTCAGTTGCAAAACTAAGCAGACATGGATGCTTAGTACAGAATCTCACATGATTTCTGAAGAGGCACATGAGGGTTTTTTTTGATCCTTAATTTAATTTTTACAGTGTATGTTTCATTTTGTGCCTCACAATATTTTCAAAAACTGTCAGTATTGATTTTAAATTGTAAAAATACTTCATGACAGCAAAACCTGAACCTTAATTTCAGGTTTTTTCCTTTTAATCCTATTTTTTATAACTACTAATGCACGACTTGATATAGATTAACTTTCTTACTGTTGCTTTTCATTATATGGTGTGTGCGAATGTATTAATTATAATAAATAATATTCTGATTATTTAATCAATTGTGCCATTTTTAATTCTTTTGGTTATTTCAAAGGGAAAGCATGCTAATTCATGGTAAGCAGTCTAAGCCTCCAACCTGTGATGTGTGACTTACATTAATAATTCTGATCCTACATACTTTCCAAGATTATTAGGCATTGAAAGAGCTTTGTCTCAGAGCATCACAATCCTTACACATATTTTCATATATAAGAATACTCCCTTTATTTTGATTACTTTGTGATTCAGAAAACTTGTATGATTTTACTACAGGAGGAAAACTAACTCAGTATTAATTTTGCACCTTTCAAAGTCATTAATGCTTATGAACTGCAGAACTGTTGCATTTCTTCACCAGATGAATGATTTCTCTTCTCTTCCTATAGACACTAAGAGCTGTTGGCAAGTCATACATGATTTTTTTTGTTGTGGTGATTTTTCTGGGTTCCTTCTATTTGATCAACTTGATTTTGGCTGTGGTTGCCATGGCCTATGAAGAACAAAATCAAGCAACTATTGTTGAAGCAGAGCAGAGGGAGGCAGACTTTAAGCTGAAGCTTGAACAGCTGCGGAAACAGCAAGAAGAAGCTCAGGTATTTTCTAACAAGTCTGGGCTTTAGTGTGTTCCTTTGCATGCTATTTGTTTAGTAGTCTTAAGTACTTTGTTTAGTCTAAGTACTTTCGACTGCTTTTTCTATGGCTCTTTATTGCTTTTTAAATATATAATATTTAAAGTGTTAATGAATTTCTGAACTGAGAGCAAAGAGTAGTCTCCAAATCAGAACAGTACTTTTAAATAAATATCTCTTATCTTGGGTTAGTATCTGGTACACTGTCGTGATGATTTTCCAAATTCTCATCTTAGAAATAATTTCAGTAGTTTTCGGGTCTTGATTAGAGTGTGAGACATTTTTATCTGTAAATCTCGGATTCATTTTTGCTACTTGTGCTACTACCAATGAATCAAAAACTGGAAGCAGCTTAAGGAAGCTACTTGCAATAAAAGTTAGGATTAGTTTAGTAAATTAATACAGACTGAGGTATGACTGTTTAGCTCTTTTGCTTGCTGTTGCGTTCACTCTAATTAATTTATCAACTTTCAAATATTTTCTAATGAACTTTGTGGCTGTAGACAATGTGGGCTGACTCCACGATATGGATGCAAAGTAGAACTCCATTCAAATTCCATTCAGTCTACAGAATTTCATTTGTAGTTTTGCACAAATCCAACTATGCTGTTTACTAGAAGTAATTTGCTATAAATCTTAGGAACAAGGGCTGTATCCTTCTTTTAAAATTGTGTGATTTATAAAGCATCTCGTTAAATGATTGCTGTGGCAGGCAATAGCAGCAGCTGCAGCGGAGATGACTGAGTACAGCTGTGAAAGTGGGATTGCTGCACCCTCAGATAGTTCTTCAGATGCATCCAAGCTTAGCTCAAAAAGTGCCAAAGAAAGAAGAAATAGAAGGAAGAAAAGAAGGCAGAGAGAGCTCTCTGGAGAAGAGGATGACATGAAGGATGAAAAGCTTCCAAAATCTGAATCAGATGGCAGTATCAAAAGGAAAGGTTTCCGGTTTTCTTTTGATGCAAACAGACTAACTTATGGGAAGCCATTTACATCACCCCACCAGGTACTGTGAGAAATGCAGTTGCCATTTTTGGAATTTGTGAGATAACTGTCAAATCCAACTAACTTCACTACAACTTAGGAAAGTAAGACAACAAAGGAAAAACAGTGTAGCATTCTCTTAAATACCAACTTACTGTTGGTAATATTTTCTAGAGTGTACCTGAAAAAAGTGTTTTGTTCTCTCTCATTTTATTATTTAGGACCTTAACATGAACAGCAGCGTTGCGTTTTCCTAATTAATCTGAAATAGAAATGCTTTCTTAATTCATAAAAGAAAAATTTAAGTATAATGTGTGAATGTAGAAGACTAAAGGTATTGATATCTTTTAACATAATGCATGATCTATGTGGATCATTGGAGTTTATAGAAATCTTGATTTTTCTCTTTAAAGCAAAAATTGAAACTAATATGGCCTTATACACGTTATTTTTTTTCTCTCCAGTTATTGTTTTAGGTATACTGTACTTTTAGCCATTCAGATGACTTTCATGTGTAATGGATCTTTGAGATCAGCCTGAGGCAGTGTATTAAAGATAACACTGACTAATTCCTGGGGAATATAAGTTATTATTGTTTTTCTAATACATAGAAATGCATTTTGTACACTTATAATCTTCAGACTGTCGTTTTTTATGTTTCCTTTGCAGTCTTTGCTGAGTGTTCATGGCTCCCTGTTTTCTCCCAGGCCTAGTAGCAGAACAAGTCTTTTCAGTTTTAGAGACTACCCAAGAGAAAGAGGATCTGAAAATGACTTTGCTGATGATGAACACAGCATGTTTGAGGATAATTCGAGCAGAAGAGGTTCTCTCTTTGTGCCGCGCAGACATGGTGAACGGCGCAACAGTAACATTAGCCAGGCCAGTAGGTCATCAAGAAGGCTGACAGCCTTCCCAGTGAATGGGAAGATGCACAGCACTGTGGATTGCAATGGAGTGGTTTCCTTAGTGGATGGACCGCCAGGTCTGTTGTCTCCTACTGGTCAACTTCTGCCAGAGGTGATGATAGATAAACCAGCAACTGATGGCAATGTAAGAAAGTATTAAATTACTCCGGGTTTCATGGCCTTTCTTTATTGCATAGACAATGTTTCAGTGAAATTAATGGCTTTGAAAATGGATGAGAAGTTGTGAATGGTTTTGCAGATCTTACTGTAATGAAATGGGTTTGAAGTGATTCAGTCAAAAGTGAGAGGCTGAAGCATGAAAGAGAATGAAGTAGTAAGTTTTTATATACCTGCAAAGCAAGGATATGCATACACCTGCTTAGTGAATCAGATTAAGAATGTTCCATTGCTAAGTCTGTTTTAGAACCCAAAATAGGATGTTCAACTCTAAACTTCCTGTATGTTATTAGATTGTTCCATTTTTTTTCCTTTATGGTTTTAGCCTCCTTTTAAGTGTATTTTCTAATTCTCTGTCATCTGTAATTGTAATCTGCTGGTTCTGCTTTTCTCCCTGTTCATACATTTGGTATTGTGCAAATGTAGCATAGTCTTTAAGATAATGTTGACATTTTAAAAGTTCTCAAAACATTTTTTTGTCCTGAGTTTCAGAGACTATCTGAGTTTCTCACTGCCTAGGATCAGGGTATAATTAAAAAAACCCAAAAACCCCAAACTAACAAAACATGTTAATTCTGCTCAATTTTCCCTTTTCCCTCAGTCTGCTTTAGGAATGGAGCAGAGACATCTGCTTGTTTTTTCCTAAAAATGTTATTTTACTGAAACAGAAATTTCTGTGTGGGTCACAGCAGCTGAAAGTACATCAGCCATCTTCCTTGTGGTTATCAGCCAGATGCCTGTTGCAATTATAATCTTCTTGCAGTTCATTATACTTTTATTTTCATGCATTTATTTAGTGTACTGAAAAAAAAATTTACCCATCATTATACATTCAAAGCTTCTTCATAACTGAGGTGTGCTCAATGCTATAGTTATAACACAGCTTTCATTTTTTAAAATAAAATCATGTAAAACAAGTATTTGTTTTTGGGATTAATTAAGTCAGAGTTATGCTGTTTCTTCAGTTGAAATTTGTAAAATAAGTCAGAGTTGATAGTCATTCAATTTAGAAAATATAATTTAAATGAGATTTGAATGTGTATGGAGATCAAAACTGATTTTTAAAACTTACTTTTATGGACTAGTTGTTGCTGCAGAATCTTCCTAGCATTAATCACTTGTTAGAAGTATCTTGTGAATGAACTAGTTTCGAAAGGAAGTATTGGTAGAGAAAGCATGGAACTTAGAACTGGGAATTTTTTTTACACAGGTTCTGCAGGTCTTGCTTTGCTTTCTTGGTTGTGGCCCCCTCCAAAATTTTGTGGTGTCTAAAGTGGAGTTAATGTTATTTGAGTATAATGCAGTGGAAATATGGGAACTAAATATACAAATGTTTTTCTTAATGTTTTATAAGTATTATTAGTATTTGGAAGTATAGCATCAAAATAGTAATTTAAAAAACATCACAGCATTTCTAAAGTGGAATTTAATTTACACACCTCTTTCTTTTTTTTTTCTTTTNTTTTTTTTTTTTCTTTTTTTTTTTTTTTGTAGAGCACTACCACAGAAATAGAAATAAAAAACAGACGTTCAAGTTCATATCAAATACCAATGGAGTTGCTGGAGGATCCCAATTTAAGGGAAAGGGCCATGAGTCTAGCTGATGTTATCACAAACAGAATGGAAGGTGTGTTATAACTGTAGATACTTGAACTTTCTTGAAATGCTCCTAGACTTGCTTGAAGATATTTTATCACAGTGCAAATATAGAAGAGAAAAATCATACATAAACTGAATAACAGGAAAAAAAAGCATGTACGCAGTGAAAAAAGAAAGGCAGGAATCTGATAAGCAGGCTAAAGTAAAAAACTCATTCTAATTAAAATAGGTAATGTGTGTGTTTTATGCTAGTTATTCATGCTTAGCAGTGCAGTTATTGGAAGAAATGCCTTGTGATACATTTTCCACTAACTATATTGTCAAAGTATTAGAGAAAATTAAAGGCCAGGCTTTAGTTAATAAGGAGAAAAAAATTTGTACAAGGATTACTTGGAACAGTGGAATGATTACTAGTGAAAATCATGAAAAGAGCTTGAGTAATTTTCAAAAACCTATTCAGGCTAAAATTAATGTTGTTTTTCTGGAAAATAAGTACTTAGACATTTAAGAGGACTTTGAAGTCAAAAGTTTTACTGAAAAAAAGATCCCTAATCATAAGCATAGTTTTTATGGCTTTTTGGGGGTTCTTTAAACAAGATCATAATATATTAAAAGTAGACAAGTTTTTAAATTATTTGCTCAGAACACTTGAAGTTTTTCTTTTAGTCTTCTGAAACCTTTTGAGTCAGAAAGAATAAATTAAGTTCCTGGAAATGTTAGGATGTTCATCCAAGTATCCTTAATCGTTACAGGTATAAAGATTAAAGCCTGAAAAAGCAGATAAAAAATTATCTTCAGTTTCTCCAAAACTTGTTCATTCTAAATTTCTCTTTTGCTCCAGAACTTGCAGGATCCAGACAAAAATGTCCACCATGCTGGGATAAGTTTGCCCGCACTTTCTTAATTTGGGATTGTTGTGAGCCCTGGTTAAAAGTAAAGAGTGTAGTTGAATTTATTGTAATGGATCCGTTTGTTGATCTGGCTGTCACTGTTTGCATAGTTTTAAACACACTATTTATGGCTATGGAACATTATCCAATGACTGACCATTTTGACGCTGTACTTAAAATAGGAAATCTGGTAAGTCCTTCAATGTATAAAATTTGATACAATTGAAACCTGGTTTCTCTTTGGAATAGAATTGCTTTTATTAATTTTATTTTCATCCCATAAAATAAATGTTAAAGGTTTAATTGTACTAAAAATATTCTAAAAATACCATTTGGTATAAGTTGTTTGTAAGAGTATTTGAGAGATGTTGTATCTTAAAGTTTGATTTCTATATTACAACTTCTTCAAATAGAGTTTCCAACAGCCAGAATTTGAATGATATGAAACTGAAGGAAATCTGACATGCTTTTGTTTAGTATTACAAAAAAAAGTAGGAGCCAAATTAGATCCTTTTTACTGTAGGAACCATTGATAACACAAAAAGAGTTGAATGCTTGTTTGGGTTACTATTTTTCACAGCTGTTTCTGTGTGTTGATTTTGTGTTTCCTTAAAGACTGTTTATTTGATTGGTCCCTAACAATTTGGAAGGCAGAGAATGTGTGATTTTTTTCTGAGTGTCTGTTGATACAGTTGGGTTTTGTTCCTTAGTGAACACAGTCTGTGGGTCAGGTTTGGTGAGGTAGCTTTGTTTGGTTTATAACAGCAATAATGTGGATATGTTATACTTCGTAACCTATGCTTATTCTATGTGGTTATTCTGGTGATTATGATGTGGAAAAATAATAAAACAATTTGGTTATTAGAATATGTGAAATTAATACATGTTGGTAACATACACTTAAGTATGGAGTTAATGTATCAACATTTAAATTGTATGCTGATCTTTTTAGCCAATACAGATATAGTTGAGGGTTTTCACCTTAACCTGGAATTAGAGATCATTATCTGTAGAAGATAAACATCTCATGTTGGTGTTTAAAATATATGCAGGATGTATTTGAGGAAAAGATAGGGAAGACAAATAGGTGAGGATCAATAGCTGTTTCAGAGGGCTGTCTTGTGATTGTGTCTGTGTGTTTTACCCAGGAAACTACCATTTCTACCTTTCCTATGTAGTGGAGTAGTTCAATGTGTGTGAGTACAAGTGTTCCTTCATGCCAAGAATTGGTGTGTGCTCCCAGTCAGCCAACATGCCGCTATGACACTGGTGTGGTTTCAGCAGTTGCTTTCTTCCTTTTTGGACTCTGTGGCACTGCCTTTTAAAGGCTATAAAATGCTCCTGATTTTTTTGAACGTTTTTTAATCCATCTAGTAAAAGATAGTAATTTATGCAGTTTTATACTGGTGGTCATACATCTACAGTAAATACAATGAATTTGTTTCAGAGGTTTTGTTTGCTGTCTGCTTCAGAAGATATCAGAGGCACTCAGAGTCAGAAAGGAGTTTTACTTCAAGCACAATCCTTGGCGCAACTGACTTTTTTTTTAGCAGTTAGAGAGAGAAGATAAGCTTATCTGTGAATTCTTATATAGACTTCATTAATAGTACATCAATTTATGACCAATTCATGTTTTTTCACACACCTTTGTTAAAGTAGCTTCCATTCTGTCAAGAGCGAGTGTATTATCTTGCTGGGGAAAGTTCCTTTAATTAGACAGATGACAGATATAAGGAGCGAACTGGAGGGCTGTTAGGAATAGCTTATTCTTCAGTAGACACTAAATGTATCTCAGCTTTAACTGAAGTTACATATTTATGCTACAGCCCATTTTGATGTTGCTATTACCTTCTCTATTGGGTTCTGCTTGTGATAATTTTCCTTAGTGACATCCTGCCATAAGAGGAATGTTACTTCTTACTTAAAGTTGTTCCTTATCTGCTGGTTCAACTTCTTCATATTCATCTGTAAAGTAACAATAAAAATTCTTTCTTCAGGTTTTTACTGGAATTTTTGCAGCAGAAATGGTTCTCAAGATAATTGCCATGCATCCTTTTAATTATTTCCAAGTTGGCTGGAATATTTTTGATAGTTTTATAGTTACTCTTAGTTTGGTGGAGCTTTTTTTGTCAAACGTGGATGGATTATCCGTTCTCCGATCATTCAGATTGGTAAATAATATATCTGCATTAATTAATGAATTATATTTGTATTTCAACTCTATTTGTATAAATAAGACCTCTTAGGTATACTTTTTAGTAAGTGACATGGGATATCTCTGTAAGCATGTTTTACAAATTATTTATGTTATCATTGAGTACTGTGTGCTATTTTATTGTTCAGAAGCAAATAGTCTTTCAAGGGAAAGAGCTGTAATTTTATTACAATTGTTTAAGCATGGATGGGTAAAGCACAGGAGAATGTACAGTTTGTTTAGTCTATACTGAGAAATAGAAAACATTTGTAGTCTTGTTGACTAACATACCTGGAAATAGCAAGAAGGCTAGAGGTGTTCTTTTGAAATGTACGAATTACAAAATTAATGAGTTTAATAAATTTTAAGAAGATTGATTCTTGTTTTCCCCTTAGCAAAAAAAAAGGTTTCTTTTATTAGAAAAATACTATTTAAATTTCTTTCTACATGTAGTGTCCAAGGTGTATGACGTGTTCAGAATCCACTGTCTGAACAAATACAACCAGTGTGCTGTTTCTTTCATGTGGAAAATAACAGATATGCCAAAAAAACAGGAAACAAAAAAAGAGCAAAGTCTGAAATTTATTCCTTTCTAAAAGTGTGGATTTCATGAAATGCTATGAAAGTTATGGTTGTTGGAATCATGTTGAAGTTTCTTCTTTTTGCTGTTGCCTAGAGTCACTAGTTTGTAGTATGCTGTTATTTCTATAGCATTTTTGTAACTACTGCAAATGATGCTTGCATATTTTTGTTTTCCAGTTGCGGGTTTTCAAGCTGGCAAAATCTTGGCCAACTCTAAATATGCTGATTAAGATTATTGGCAACTCAGTGGGAGCTCTGGGGAATCTGACCCTGGTGCTGGCCATCATTGTGTTCATTTTCGCTGTGGTTGGGATGCAGCTGTTTGGGAAAAGCTACAAGGAATGTGTGTGCAAGATCTCCAGTGACTGTGTGCTTCCTCGCTGGCACATGCATGACTTCTTCCACTCTTTCCTGATTGTATTCCGAGTGCTGTGTGGAGAATGGATAGAAACCATGTGGGACTGCATGGAGGTTGCTGGCCAAACCATGTGCCTTATTGTTTTCATGCTGGTCATGGTGATTGGAAACCTAGTGGTATGTAGCCAAAATAATTTTACAATTAATTTAGAATAGGAAAGGTAAGTGAACCAGTAATTAATTATAAAAGTATTATTAAATGTGATTTTTAAATATGATTTTTATTATTTTGGATTTGTTACGAATATGGGTTCTGAAATAGAGTTTTCTGTTTGTTAGATTTCTGATCCTGTATAGAATCCTCAGCTTGGAGGATGACCCCCCTCAGGGGTCCGAGTGCAGTTCAGAGGATTTGGATGACAGCATGCAGCATCGGGTGTTCAGGGTATTGTGGACTCTGCTCCTCGTTACCTGGGGAGGGAGAAAAGAGCAAAAGCCACCCCCAGGGTTTGACTTCCAGGGTGGAAGTTTCCTGTTTGCAGAAGAGAATATAGCAGGGCCTTTTCTCCCTAACTGATTTAGTCATCACTTCCAGTCACACATTGGCAGGTTCTTGGGCCTTTTTAAAAACTTCTTCTGATCTCTCCTGTCTAAAAGACTTCTGTTATATTCTTAAGACTCTGAAATGTATGCCATTTTGAGACCTGCTTGCTGCAACAGCCAGCATTTTACACAAGTGGAGTAAGGAAACTTGAATTAGAAGCAAGCTGTTATGTGGAAAAAAATCAGGTTCAAGTACTTCAAGTTTTCTTTTGCTTCTTCAATTTTGCTTCCTATTTCGTAAGTGCTTTCTACAGATACTTCTAAAGTGGTCTGTATTATACCTGCTTTTTTCTTTTTCAGAGGAAAGCATCAGATTGGCACTAGTTTGTATGAATATAAATTTCTCTTTTTAAATGGGTTTTATGTTTTTTAACTTGCCAGTATTTAAGACATTTGTTGCTCTGCCTATTGCTCTGCTTTTCTCATTCCATCTGTTATTCTACATCTCTGCTTTAAACAACTGTCAGTAGAAGAAGAGATTTTAAATTAGCCATCCTGGAAGTATTATTTAGGAATAAAATTCCTAAGAGGGATAAGGTAATTATCTTTAAACCAAGCCAGCGCTACTCCTAGTTGCAGAGCCACTTGCTTCAGGATTTTCTATAAATCTATTGTCTTATAATGAAGAGAACTGTGAAGCTGTTTGATTAAACAAAACATACTCCATAAGTAGTTTTCTAAACCAGAAGACAGAACTTTGTGTAATGAAGTATCCACATATGTGAATATTTCCACAGTATTTGCTGTATTCTGATTTTATTCCATATCTCTAGGAAAATTTCTTACATGAGCAGACAGCCCTGCTGTATGTTCAGGGCTGTTTTATCCATTTGTCTTTCTGTATTCCCAACACATTTTTTTTATCTTATCTTCCAAGCTGATAGAAGAGCTGATTTGAAGATTTTAAGAGCTGGTACTCTGCTGCTTTGGCATTTGAGTTCCTGGTAAACTCTGGGCTTTTATAACGGATATATGTTCTATGTTTTGTCTTGCTGTGGGAAAAGGGTCACTTGGGGGTTAAAAGACAGGGTGCATTCCTCATTTTTTAAGTCGCATACAGCAAAATATTTGTGTGAGTTTGGACCAGCACGTAGAAAATGTGTTTTCTGCACAGATCAGTTATGTCTTCTTTTGTGGAGTGCTGCAATTTGCCAGAAAAATAAGCATGTTGAATCTGTTCAGACAATACCAAACAATCATTAACTTCTGACCTTCTACAAACATAAGCACTGCAAAGCCACAAAATCCCCTGTGTTGAGGTACAGGGAAGGTATTGTGCTTAAACTGCATTTGCATTTTATTTACTGTGTACTTTCAGAATCGTATACTGTAAATGAAAACACAAAGCCTGTGTTCATAATGGGTTCATAAGAGGCATGTGACTGAAAAATGAAAAAAATTGAGCTCTGCTGTCTTTGGTTTGTTTTGTTTTTTTTTTTAATTAGGTATTGAATCTTTTTCTGGCCTTGCTGCTGAGTTCATTTAGTTCAGACAACCTTGCTGCTACAGAGGATGATAATGAAATGAACAACTTGCAGATTGCTGTTGCAAGAATTCAGAGGGGAATAGATTATGTGAAGAAAAAAGCAGGTGAATGTGTCCAAAAGTCTTCTTTGAGAAAACAACCTGCTGTAAATCAAAGAACAGCAACAGATCAGTTGAATGATGAGAAAAACCATTGCATTTCCAACTGTACCATCACTGAACAAAGGATAGATACGAATTATGGCAAAAATGAGAATGGAATGGCCACTGTTATAGGTGGCAATGATTATACATCATTCATAAACAACCCAAGTCTTGCTGTTACAGTACCAATAGCTGTTGGAGAGTCTGATTTTGAACATCTGAATACAGAAGAGTTTAGCAGTGACTCAGATTTGGAGGAAAGCAAGGAGGTAAAATTTCAATATTTTATATTTTGGATGAACAAATTAAACCAACTGTATTGTTTCACAGTGTAATTCTTCCTGCTTAAAAATGCAAAGCAATTGTAACTCAAGATTCTTGGACTGTACTGAGAGTGAATAATCTGAAGTGGGAAAGTGGAGTTCAAGAGAGTAGGAAATCCTGGCAGAGCTGTATAAATTTATGTGAACCCATTTATAAAGATATTTGAAAAGCAAACTTTACTAAATTGTTAGTTGAATAGAGAAGCTAGTATGTATGTACAGAATAAACAGTGTCAAAAGACTGGGCTTTTTTTATAATTGTGATGGTTCTGTGAACTACGAATGTAAGTAAACTGCTATCTAAAAATATTAGAGAAGATACTAATAAAGAATATTAATACTGTTTGAGGAAAATCAGCATTACTTTTACTGGATAAACTCAACAAAGTTGCTGACTCAGGCTAATGAGAGCAGTAACAACAGTTTTCATGTTCTGAAGTCAAAATAATGGGGAAAGCCAAGGGAGCAATGCTCGTGTGATAAGGTGAATGTATCAAATAAAAACTCAAGAAAAAATAGAATTACTGAATGAAAAAATATTAATTTCTTGCATGTTTTTGGGAGTTTTGAAGCAGTCACTTCTAAGACAACTGCCTGATTTTAAACTGGGTCAGCTCTAGGATTGTAGTCATTTGTCAGCAGCTGCAGACTGAGGGGAAAAGCAAAATCATGGATTTCAGCAGAATTTTGAAAGACACTAAAAATTCAGATTGCGATCTGTGGCTCGAGAGCAGACTGTGTCTGGTATCTCCACCTCTGGCACCTGAAGACACGAGGACATAAATAGAATATCGTCGCTTATGCAGAGAGCTGTACTCCAGTCTGGATTGCTTTGTCTGGATTGTTTTGGTTTTTGGGGGATTTTTTGTGTGTGGTTGGTTTTTGAGCATTCAGTTGATGTGTCTGAGAGATTTTTGATTGGTTCTGGGCTTTTTAGGTTTTTGGTTGTTTTGTTTTGAGCTGGCAATTAATTTTCCAATATTACTTCCAAAGTTTAGAAAATTAGTTCGTTCCACCAAAGTGTAGTGAAATTAAATTTAGAAAGGTAATAAGGTGCTCTTTAGGTGTTTCTTTCATTGCGGAGTACAGGTTCAGTAGTATTACACTTATTTTTGTTATTTCAGTAGCTTGTTTCCTGATTTGTTCCATCTATGTTTTGTGGATTCTGGTACTGCGTATTTTACATTGATCACTCAGTTGAGAAGAACTTAGATTACTAAGAGGCTTCATTAAAGCAAAGCAAACAGTGTTCTTAACCTGTTTAAAATATTAACTGAACTGTGTAATGAAGCTATAATGTTTGCTGAATAGCTTCTACAACTTTTACATATGATTAATCTGACTGAAGGATGCTGGATTTCTTAGTGCTTTAATAAAACTTGGTTTTGTGGAAGGAATACTTAATGAATCCAGGTAATTTAACTTTAATTTAACCACTTGCCTGGAAATTATCCTTCAGTTGAAGACACCTATTCTTCAGTGTTTTATAGTTTAGAACTGAGTGACAAAATCTGTACCATCTTTCCTCTGGTATTCAAGATGATACATAAGCGCTAGCTGTTTACAAGATAATGTTACCTGGTATCAATTTTGACATGCTCACATTTGGAAAAGTGGCTGAGAATTGGCAACCACAGGAGACCCACAAACTGACAAACCCTCCCTATTTCGTGTACACTTGTTCATAGTCAGTAAGGAAATCGTCTTTTCGTCTTGTAGATGAGTTCAGCTCTTTCTTTCAGACTTCCCCTTTGAATGGGAGCAGTTTATATTGGAGTTGTTGCATAGCTACATTATTTGATGAATCCTTGAGAAGTCATTGCTAAGAAGTGAGATCAAATTTATACCAGAAGACAAATTGAGGAAATTATAGGTTTATTGTTAAGCATGTGGTTTTGTTTTTCATTGCTATATGTCTGCTGTAATCCATAATGCACCTTAAACTGTTTGAATTTTTTTTTTTAAATCATCCAGGTAAATATTTAACGATGCTTGGGGAAATCGCTTATGTAGAAGTTTCCGTGTTTACGTGGTCTGATTTACTTTTTGTTTTGCCTGCAGGTTTTTTCTGAAAGAAAGGACCTAGATGTATCTTATTTAATGTCTAGTGTAGACCAGGAATAACCTTGAAAATGAAATGCGAGGAGAAATATGTATCTGTTATTTTAAATGTCTAGTAATACCATTTAAAGGATACTTAAAGCTGTGGTATACATAGTGTGGGTCTATCTGTATGTCTTTTTTGTTTGGGCCTTTTTATTTTTTTTTTTTTTTTGGAGGAGGATTTGAGGGTGGAGGGATTTTTTTGGTGGTGATTTGTTTTTTTGTTTGTGGGGTGTTATTTATGTTCAAGCCCAAGTCCAGTATACACCTATGAACTTCAGATGTTTTGCTAGTCTTACCTCTTCCATTATATATTTGGATATGCTTAAAGCTCTAATCCACACCTAAAGATGTTATGTTTTGCAACTGTGTGACGTTTCTAGAAAACACATATTTTAAGTAAGTAGGAATCCACACCTCTGTTTCCAGTACTCAAACAACTAAAGGGTACCATGTTTTAACTTCATTGCGTACCATTCTTCTCGCAGGAGTAAAATCAAGCTGGATCAGTCAAGAATGCAGATATGGTGGTTTTTAACCAGGCAGAGCAACGTGTCAGCATGTTTACACAGGTTACCTAAAGAAATCATACATATGTGGTCACTTCTGAGATTGATTGGCCTGCATGCTATTCAGCTACAATATATTTTTCCCCATATGTTGCAATGTAGTGGGAACATGCACAGCCGCTCTGTAAGCTGAGTCCCATGACTCACATCACAGCATGACTGAGGGCAACACCAACATGTTCTTCTCTCCTTGTTACATCTTTGGTATTTTCTGTGCTATTTCTGTGGCATAACCTGCATGCTTTGTAAATTTTTATTATTGTTAACTGAATGATTAAGCATCAACACTTTTCAAGATTAAAAGAGGTTAACAACCTATGATTTTATGAAAATGGGAAGGTTGTCCTCACTTGATGTTTTCTATTCATCTATTGTACCATGTTTTTAGCTGTCATGTAATTATGAACATTTTCTGATCACGTTCATTTGACCAATGCTTCTGTATTATTACATATATACAGTTACTTGTATGCTAAAATGTTTATATCTTTGATATAAATTTTGTGTTTGTTCACAATGTTTTTGTAATTCACATTTCACTTTTCTCATACAAAAGAAGCTAAAATATAGGATGAAAGATACACTCTTAGGAACAATCAAATGTATTTTTTTTACACATATGTGTAGTTCCTTTGAATATGGATGTAATGATTTAGTTATATTCTACTCATGAAGTTTGTATATGTCTGCAAGGTTGGAATTTATGTAAGTTTTGTTCTTCATCGTAAATAATCGTTTCTTTGTGAACTTTATCCAGTTGCTTTATTTTTATAAAGACAGACATAAAACATAACTTTAATGAAAAATTCTATGCAGGTGTCTAAAGAAATCTGGATGGTTTAAAACCATATAAATAAGGATGTTCAAACAAGAAAGAAATATAAAATAGGAAAACTCAGGATAAGGATAAAATAAAGATAATTGTTAAAAACACAAAATAAGAACTACTACACTCCCAAACCTCTAAATTCAGAAACTCCAGAACCATAAAAATTACAAAGTTTTTAAAGTAGCTTAATTGTACCAAGCTATGCATTTCTTATTCCTGATGATCTCTTCTGAATAGTTTGGCAGTTCTGGTCTTTGCCATTTAGGGCTCACTGAGGTAATCCTTTTGCAAATATAAATTTTGATTGCATGGTTTTGTTGTGGAATCTTGCATTATCTTCCATGTATTCTTTTGCACTGTATTATATATTAGAAGTATTTAGGTCTCTCTTTTGTGTCTGAGGGGACAGTAAATTGTTCAGAAGAAATGGAAAAATGTTTTTTTAAGGAATTTTGAAGCTATTTTAGAAAAGGCACTTGAGTAGGGAAAAGCAGAATGTGGTAATATGCCATCCTAGAGGTCCCAGGTATGAGGGGATGGGTCTTATTTGATGGATATTGTTTTATGTGATGCTGCTTCTGCCTCAATCTTCTGCTTTCGTGAGTCTGGACAGGCGTAGAGCAGCATGCAAACCAGTAAACTGGGAGCTTCCAATCATTTGACTGAAAAATACACAAATCTTTTTCATTCGGATGTCACTTTGTCTTACTTACCCTTCCCTGCATAATAAGGCAATGCTTTTCTTTAATAGATACACATGCCGATTTTTTTCTAAGTTATGTAGAGCAGGAGAGGTAGGTCTTTTCTATGGAGAATCTTTTGGTTGCTTTAGAAGGTAAACAGTTTGCAAGCTTTATCTATAGACATTTTTACTTTTATTCTTTCAGAAAAAAAGTGAATAAAATATCCCAATAAAAGTGATTAGCTGTGATTATGCTGAAGAGTACCATACTCAGTGATAATTCAAAATTACTAAAAAAAGTGCTTTGTGTCCTTTTTATTGTTTAATTAATAGTTGACACTAAATGGAAAAATCAGGTTTTTTTTAATTTAAGAAATATTTCCTGCTTAAAATAGATCTGATTAACTAGGCAAATAGCCAGTGGATGGAATATTAAGAGAGGTAACACAGGTGTTCTAAGGGTTTCTGTTGTGTCTCCGCACAATAATACTTTTGGATCCTCTTTACTAAGAACCTGAACATTCTCTCCAAAGTGCTGTTATCAGCAATCGTCTTTCACATTTTACTGTAGTTCTTTACCTCTTCTCCAGTGGAAAAATATTTGGTGGTCTTAAATTAAAAAGAAAGAGAGAGAGAGAGCTCCTTAGTAAATGAAAAGAGAAGAATATGTAGTACAGTCATCCTGTGGGTTTGTTTGGTTTTGGTTTTTTAATTACACGAGATAATGTTTCCCTTCTATTCCTTCTCTTAAGAGCTGTATTACTGCTCTTATGTGTATTATATGTTTGTTCTTTTCTTCAGAGGTTGGGAGCCTACCAGATTTTCCTTTACTGTTTCAGTGACATATAAGTTGAATGCCCAGTAGGTAGCATCATGTGAACAATCTACGGCTACCTGTTATTAGCTCTTATCATAGAATTTTCTTTAAAGTTATTATCTGAAACTTTTCATTTTTTATTTTGATGGCGATGCTTAGCAAAGATTTACTCTAATTGCTTCAGGCAATCAAATGTTGTTTCTGTGGAACAATTTGTAGTAGTTGCAATATTCATAGAAGTATTTGTGCCGTGATACCTTGAATCCTTCAGGAAAAAGAAAAGTCATAAGCATCAAATTTTGACCTGATAACAGTACAGGAGAATTTTATATTGAAAAAACTAATATATTCAAAGTCTGGATAGCCTATCACTGCCAACAGCGAAAAAGAAAAAATATATTATATTGAGGGAATTTTCTCAAACAAAAGTTATTTAGCTGCAGATTTGCAGACATCAAAACTGCTAATTAACTTCTGAGTGCATCAGTTGATCCATTCAATCCAGTGCTTAGTTTACATACAATTGTGGCCTTCTTAACTCTATTTAGTAAACTGAGCAGCAGCTAAGGGCCCTGTAAGGTGAAGGATGAACATTTCTGTCTTCCCTAAAGGTTCTCTTCCTGGAGCGATTCCCCAGATCAGTTAGACTTCTGCAAAGACTTCTGTTGTAAATAGCGAAGAAAGTAGCTTTCTAATTTCTTAATTATAGCAGGAAACTCTTCTATGCATATGGGTTTTTATGATCTCTTTTTCTGTTGTTGTTTTTGATACCTGCATCTTAGTGAAAAGTATGAGCCCCTCACATAAAAAAGAGAACCAATGTTTAATTAAATCTATGTATCTTCAAGCGGTAGGATTATACTCTACACCATCTGTAGAAGAAAGAGGAAACCAGGCTACCTGGCTTATATCAAAATAGGTCATGGAATCTCTAGTTTTATTTCTAGAGTAAAGAAAATTGCCTTTTGTAATTGAAAATAAATTTTAAAAAGCTCTAATCTCTGATTCTTCTACCATGAATTGTATGAGATACATAACTTCATGTTCTAAACACATTAATTCTTTTCAGTTATTTTTGTGTTTGTGGTTGTTCATCTTTTATACTTTCAGTTGAATTCATGTCATCTGCTCAAATGGTGTACTAAACTTGCAGTTCAAATTACCCAGGGTACTTCACATTGGTTTTAATTTTCATTAGTAATATGGCACAAAACTTCTTTACTCTTAAAAAGTATATTTTTTAAAACTAATAATTTGACTTATTTAATTAAATATTTCAGTTTACTCACCACCACCGCAACATTTTGCAATATATATGCTATGTCATGGAATGATGAAAGCAGCATACTAATAGAATCGTGGAGGGCATATAGTGCTATCCCTGGGTTCAGCAGAAGCAATGATAAGAAAAGTTGTTTGCTGTGAATATTGCCATTTTGAAATTATATTACTAAAAAAGAAAAGACATGTTTACAGTAAACATGAGTGATGTGGGGGTTCTATTCCAGATAATCAGTTTTTAAAGTAATAGCAAAGTAGGCAATATAGCAAAACTGGTTTTAATAAAAGTTAGTGCAGGATACTGAGTTACTTATTGTTATCATATTGTCTGTCTTCTTTCACAAAAAAAAAACCAATTGTTAATTACCAAAAATAATTTTGTCCTTTCCCATTTCACAATTGAGGTGTAAATACAACTTGAGTGGATAGTAACTTGTCTGCAAATATCTCTTAATCATAAAAATCTAACTAAATTAGTAAAAGTTGTGTTGATTTGATAAAACCAAGGTTGTTTTATAAAGCATGCTTACATCATTCCCTACAGACATTCACTTGTGTGACTTCATTACTGATGTTATATACTTCTTGATAATAACATTGTAAAATGTCAGAGAATGCTGTGACCAAAACTACTCTAATTTAGTTTGGTACTCATACTTAAATTAAGTGTACAGTTCACCACATCTTCCCTTAAAATCTCCAGATCTCTGCAATACACAGGCAGATTACAAAACAATAAATTAAGATTTATTCTTGTATTGGTTGTGGAGTTTTGTGTGTATGTGTGGGTTTGGTTTTATATTTGGGGGTCTTTTTAATAATGTGATTTATGTAATATCAATTATTAAAAAAACCCAACAAAAATTATTTATGGGTGTTGACTGTACAGGTATGTGTACCAGAGTAATGGGTAGTTTCAGAATGCACAATGTACTACATCTGTGCATTGGCAATAGAGAATGCAAATTAATGCCAGTTGAAATGTATAAGAAAATAATAGTAGAAAGCAAAATAAATAGAATATGTATCAGCAAATCAACTAAGTAACAGTTAACTTTGATGAATAACATATTTAGACTAGAAATTCTGAAATTCCATGAAAGATTCCATGGTATGCCCTGCAATCTCTAGATAGAAAGTGGACAATTTATGCACATTTCAACAGCATTGACTGCTATGTGTGGGTGTTTATTTGTATTTCTGGTGAAAAATACTGTTCTTCTTATTACTGGCACATGGTGTTGCATGCTTAGTTAATTACACTTCTAAAAATGTAAATATTAATAAAGTAAAAATATGATTGAATTTTATTTTCAGAAGCTAGATTTTTCCAGCTCATCAGAAGGAAGTACAGTTAATTTAGCTGTCTTTGGAGAAGAAAAAAGTGAAAGTGAACCAGAAAAGGCATCAGAACTACAGGCATGCTTTACAGAAGGTATGGAAATAAAATTTGAGGCTAGCAATTACGTTTTGCTTGTTCGCAACAAACATTGGCAGTTCAAGGAAGCTTTTGCTACAGCAGTCCTGGATCCTAGTTTGTCAAGTCTTAGGGTATGATTAATTTTGCCTGTTGTAGATAGCAATACTGATGTCTATGAAGTACTGTTTGTTAATGCAAAGTTCAGTGTGTGTGTATGTGATCACTTATAATATTTTAAAATAATCACTAGGCGCAATTCTATAAACTTATTCTCAGCAGTCAGTAATTCTGTTGATTTAAATTACTTTGTTAGTAGTGAAACCCTACACCAGGCTCACTCCACTGAGAAATTTAAAATGGAATCATGTGATTACTCATGGTCACTTCCTAGTGCGAGAAAGCAGTCCAGGGGGTGATTCAGATCTTGGGAAGTTTGACTCAAAAATAAACTTGTTTTGTTGACATTACACCATTAATGGGGGGAGAGAGTGTATAAATATACTGTAGATTGAAACAGGTGAACGAGATCTTATGTATCTATTTAGGTAAAGAATTCTTAACAGCAAACTTGCATATCCTTAAAAGTTATGATTTTAGTTCTGTATAGCTGTATCTTCTAGGAACTGCTGAAACTTACTATGCAGAAAAGAATTTCTAGGTTTTGTGATATTACGGATTTTGATTTCCTTTTAAATTGTGAGTAAAATCATTCAAAACAAAATATGTTCCCGGATTAACTCTCCTATCCTGTCCATGCTTTTTGATTTGCTGTTTTGAAGACACCTTTGATTTAGGCTAGGACCCTTGTCCGTTGAAGTATTTTTTTACTGATCTTTAAAAAACAAAATTGTTTTGCAATGTGGGACTGACTATATCAAGTTCTTAATTTAAAAAATCCAACAAACAAACAAACATACATTTCTCAAATAATTTGACATCATATTACAATACTTCCTCATCCTCGTGTTATGTGCTATCTATTAGTTCTTTGGCATAAGACTAATTTTTTCATAATGTAAGCATTTTGAGTTGTTGAAGGTAAGGTAGTTCATGTTCTTCACAGTGGCAGCTGTTTTATCTGAGATGACGAAACATAGCATAAGTTATTTGTAACTTATGAACTTAATGACAGTCACAGGAAAACCATAATGCCTTTGGGACCCATTAAAGTCATGTCAACTTGGTTATTTTTCTATGTGATTAATAATTTTTAAATACTTAAGGAGGCTACTCTTAGCTAGGCAGATACTGAGGTTCATTGAAAACAATGCCCTGAGAGGCCCCATGATAAAATGGGGGCTCTCCAATGTGAGGCAGAATTCTGTGGACAGTTGCCACAAATCTGTGTCATATTGGAAAAGCTCTTATAATGTCCTGTTAAAACATTTGTCTGTGTAAAGAGGTTTCCTTAGTCAGCCCTTGGAGCATCGGTTGTTCCTCAGTATAATAAATAAAAATAGTATTTATATCTGATTTATCTGAACCTTATCTAAAAGGCAGAAGTTCTTTTAAAAGAAGAAGCTTCTGTATTCTTGGACAAGTTCATGTGAAAGTTGCTATGTATGCTCTTTGTTTCTACTCTCTGACAGTTTGCATGTTCTTCCATCTATATGTAAACTGAATAATATATATTTTAAATGTTTGTAAATGAAAATTAGCTCAATTAGATGACTGTCCTTTACTATAAGCTTGGTGTAACATCAGAGTAGAGAAAAAATTGTGTACACCTAAGTTTTCCTACATCCAAAGTATAAAATTGAAAAGATAAGTAGTATAAGTAGCATGAAGTAGCTTGCACTTCATGAAATAGGGCTAGCTAAGAATGATTTGATTTCCCAGGATAGTGAATATTCTACCATATAACAGTTTCTTATTTTTTGTGCTGTTAGGCTGTGTACGGAAGTTTAAATTCTGTAAAGGCAGCAGGGAGAGCACAAAAGGAAGAATCTGGTGGAACCTTCGAAAAACCTGTTACAAGATAGTAGAGCACAACTGGTTTGAATCATTTATTGTCTTCATGATTCTTCTCAGCAGTGGTGCTCTGGTAAGTAGAGCTTGCACCCACAGAAACAGCACCTATAAAAATGTTTTATCAAATTTAGTATTATAACACATTAAGGAAAAAATACAAGGTTGTCTTGAAAGAGAACTAGGAAATAAATTCCAAAGAATATTTTGGGTATTACATTTAATTTACATTACATTAAAATTTTGCAGATGAACTGTTGATGAGTACAAGGTGATGTGTGTATTTATGGAAAGGATTATGCTAAAAATCTTGTTTAAGAAATTATAAAAATAATGAAAAAAGAAATGTATGCGTGAAACAATTATTCTACTGCAAATGAAAATTGTCCCCAAAGGCAGATACTGAATTCATCATGTTCTTAGTTATTTTTTTGCTACAGTTTTAGTTTCAGTATTTCTGCACTGTTACATAGGAATTCTTGAATTTCTTTATGTCACTAAATGTCGCTTTCTTAGTGACATTTAGTGCTTCATACAGCTTGGGCTCATTTTGGTTGCTCATTGACATAGGATTCACTGTATATTTATTGTATTGGTCTCTGCTCCAGCACCTACAGCACCCCCTGCTTCACTTCCTTCTTCTCTGACCTTGGTGTTTGCAGGGCGCTTTCTCTCACTTTTCCTTCAGTCCTCGTACTGCCATGCAGTGTTTTGCCCTTTGTTAAATACGTTTTCCCAGAGGCAGCACCGGCTTCACTGTTGTGCTTGGCTGTTTCCTGTGTTGGATCGATGGTGGAGCTGGAGCAAAGCAGCCCCCTGGTCTGTTCTCACAGTGGCCACACCTACAGCCTCCCACTACTAAAACCTTGCCATCAGCACCGAGGACTGAAATTCACTAAAGAGCATCAACATAGTATTTGGTCTCTTTGGTTAATTGAAGTTTATGTATTAATGAGACCGCCTTCTGTCTGAACCTGGCTGGGCTTTTCAGGGTGAAAAATTATAATTCTGTGTTGACTACTACTGAAATTTCTAAAAACCTTTTTGTCAACCTCAGACGTTATATTGTAATTCTGTTTTCAGACAATGATAAAATCTAAAATGCAGACAGAATGTAATTTCTGCTATTTTTGTTTTTCAAGGTAAAACATTTAAAGTTGAAAGTGATTTTACTTTGCTGTTTTCATTTAGTTCTGGCTTAATTTGTAATTTGCAAAGACTTTTTCAATATCTGACTTGTATGTAACCCGTTCTTCACAGGCTTTTGAAGATATAAATATTGAAAAGCGCAAGACTGTAAAAATCCTGCTGGACTATGCTGATAAAATCTTTACTTATGTCTTTATTCTGGAAATGGTGCTAAAATGGGTGGCCTATGGTTTTCAGACTTACTTCACTAATGCTTGGTGCTGGCTGGACTTCCTGATTGTTGATGTAGGTACTCTGCTTTCTAAGTAGTCTGTTTCTGTTTTTAGACAGGTCATTTTATGTAACTTCAATCTGATAGAAATATATGCAGTGAATAATAGAAATCTGATTTAAAGGAACAGAAAATTACATACTGGTGAATAAGATCCTACTGCAGTTATCCAGTGTGTAACTAATCTGCCTTTGTGCTGTCACTGACACCATGTGTTCTGTGTTTTACTGTGCGGGGTCCCAGCTGGTGAGGGAGCACTGTTTACTGATTTGACTTCAGTCTGCTGGATATGGCAACAGAGAACAAGGAGGGAGCAGACACAAGAAGGGAGAGGGAAATTTAAGTGAGCACACGGGGAAGGGTGGTTGATCCTGGGCTTAATGAGGCACTGACAAGGAACTGCAGGGGAGAATTGTTTTTCAACAGTAACATTAAAAACTAGTGTTGCAATTGCACTCCAAAGAAACTAAATTAGCGACATCGCATGATATGTTTGTTTGAAGGAGTTCTTTCTTTTTGCAAAGATGTTGGAGTAGAAATTCAACAAATGGACAAAAGAAAACTCTATTAATTGGATGGTATCTGGAATCTGGGACAGAAGTTTTGTCCCCTACCAGTAGAATTGAAACTTACCTAATGCTCTCTTTAAAGCAGATTTTTTGGAGGGAAAGGCCCAAGTGGTGTTTGTTATTTGCCTTCCTCATTTAACTATGCTTCTCTTTTTAGTGAATCCCCATTCTGAGCAAATGGATTCAGTGACATGAAATAACATGTGATATGTTTTTTCTGGGATATGCAGTTTCTGCTTTTTACTTTCATAACCTCTCCATTTCTTCTGTTGTGAGCTCTCTGTTTATACTTACACCAAGTATAAAGTTAACATATTCCCAGAACAGATGTACTGTAAGAAGCTTAGCAAGTATAAGGGTCCTCCCCTAAGATTAAATTTTCCAAAACAAGATACCCTCAGCACATGAAAGGAAAAAAAGTTAAAACTGTCTTTGAGTAAGGCTGAATATATGATTTTCTTATATTTGCTTTCTTTATGGATGCAATAGGATTCTGATTTTTCCTTATTGTAACTTAAATGTTAAATGAAAAATTATGACAGTTTTATAACTAATGAGAAATCAGCAGCCATCATCTAGGTAGATTCTGTCACCTTTGCATAAAATTGTTGATGCCATGTTTTAGACTCTTTTCATATTATGAATCCCAGACACTATGTTTCCAGAACCTTATGATACCTAAATTTGGAATTTTTTTTTCCATTACAATGGTCACTGGTAAAAAAAAAAAAAAAGAAACAGAAATAGGTAAATGTATTACTATTTAAGGAGTATTCAGAATTAGTGTCTCTGTACAAGCCTGTATTGGGAAAGGTTGATCTTGAATTGAGTTTTAAGATCAATTCTTCTTATTAGGCATACCATATATTCATATGGATGGGTATGGGCTCTTCATTTTTTTGGTGATTTCGGTGCTTTCATGTAGCCATCTTAATCTTTTGTTTAGAGTGTCTGCATTTTGTGGCCCTGCAGTAGCAGATTATATAACAATTTATGTAGGAGGGCACCTTCGGAGGTTTCCAGTTAGCTCTCTCCTCAAGGTTAGGTTAGACTGCTCAGGGTGATACTCTCTTTTGAATGGAGAATGCCTTACTTAGCAGTCCATTCCCGGTGTTTGGCCTCATGTATTGTAAACCCACACTTCTCCTCACCCCTAAAGTCGTGGTGGTCTGCTTAGCTTTTTCTGACATTTTTGCCAGATTTACTTGTTATTGTTTTCAGCTAGTAACAAGGAATTTTAATTCTTTCTCTTCCTGTCGCCATTTTACCTGCTGGTTTAGCATGCGGGTGCTGCCCTCAACTGCTTGCATTGATCTTTGTTTTATCTTCCTGTCCTATGTCTTTATCCAGCTAAACACTGAACAATTTGCCATACCAGTACCAGTCAAATTATTATAGTGTGGCAACATTTTACAGAATCTTTTTAGGTGAACTGTTCTGTATCTATCAGCCTAAACTCTCCAGCTGTTCCCTGCTTGGGAAAGAACTGATAGTATACAAACAAATTCTTACCCATTGTGATGTTTACAGTGATTTCAGAAGTGGATAATTAGCCCTGAAACAAATAAAAATGCTTGTTTTGTTCAGCTTTCCATGTGCTAGTATAAATGGTATCACAGAAAAGAATGAAGATGGGATTGTATAGTATTTGGCAGCTTGCTTGAGCTACCCTTAGAGTAAAATCTGCAGAAGACTTCCTCATGTGTAAACACAAAAGGAGACAGCTATCTGGAGTGGGAGACTCAGTGAGGACACAAGTCATTGGCTTGCACCAGAAAAAAGCAGGAAAATCAGCTTTTGACCTGTTAATCCAGCTGCACTGAAGGTTTCAGAAATTCTTGTGGATTAAACCCTTTCTTCCACAGAAGTAATAATGTTAAAAGGAAATCTCAAGGCACAGTAATTGTCCAAATTACAAACAATTTAAAAAATCCAAGGGACATTAATTGTCCAAATTACAAACAATTTAAAAAATCCAAAGTAAGATGTTTCCAGCTTATGATAACAGTGTGCTTTTCTGCAATTACCCTATTTGATAGGTACAAGAACAGAAAGTTGAAATTAACCTGAAGTTGGGATTCTGTCTCACATGCATCATTACAGCGTGTTTTTTAATATATCCCCTTCTTTTTTTGCAATATACATTTGAGTTTTCTAATTTTCTAATGTTATATTTAGCAATTCTGTATGTAGAAGTCAGTTTGTAGCTGGTATCACAAGTTACCCAAACCACAATCAAACATGGAAGAGGAAATTACTTATTTTTTAAAAAAATAAAAATGCACATACACAAAATCCACAGATAATATTATAGATTAAGGTATGTTCTTGTTTAAACTCTTCTGAAATTTACGTACAATATTAGACTAATTTTTTTCTTTTTTTTTCCTTTTTCTTCTTTTTTTTTTCTAATTCATTTTCACTGGAAGATTAGGGACCTTGTGAAATTTTTTCCCAGTATACAGATCAAAATTTTACCCCTCAAGGCATTTCTATTTTGAAGGTACTTGAAAAGGAAAAGTTCATTTGTTTTGTTTTGTTTCCTCTAGGTCTCGTTGGTTAGCTTAGTAGCTAACGCCCTTGGTTTCTCAGAACTTGGTGCAATTAAATCCCTCCGAACATTAAGAGCTTTGAGACCTCTGAGAGCTTTGTCACGCTTCGAAGGCATGAGGGTAAGGGAAAAAAAAGAAATAGTGTGTAAAAAAAATCCTTAAAAATATGCCAAATTATAAAATAATGGAAGAACACTAACTGCATGTCTGTTTGCAAGGCCAACAGTAGCATGTTTGATTCTATTACATGCATTACTCCTTTTCTATTTGCATTACTTCAGTGTAATGTAATGTTTTACATTAAATCGTTTTCTAGATTTAAAAAAAATTAATCCTTGTGTTGTTTTTTAATGGGTTTTTTCCTGTGTTTATTGACTAGGTGGTTGTGAATGCTCTTACTGGAGCAATCCCATCCATTATGAACGTACTTCTGGTTTGTCTTACGTTCTGGCTAATTTTCAGCATCATGGGAGTAAATCTGTTTGCTGGCAAGTTCTATTACTGTGTTAACACCACAAATGATGAGAGGTTCACACCACAGGAAGTCAGTAATAAAAGCATGTGTGAAAATATGAACAGGACTAATGGAGGTGTTCGGTGGAAAAATGTGAAAGTAAACTTTGATAATGTTGCAATTGGGTATCTTTCTCTGCTTCAAGTGGTAAGTGCATAAATTTTCCAGCTTTAATTTTCATAGCAGTATCATTTAATTCCATAATTTTCAATGTTACTTTAAAATAAATAAATGAATATGGATTTGACTTTATAATTTTGTTCTATGGAGCTAATTAACGTTGCTTATGGTAAAAATGCGATACATTCTTTGGCCGTTTTGGAAGAGGAGGAATATCTAATGTTTACCTGATGGATATAAAGTTGCTTGGCACCCAGCTGCTAGTAACTTTTCAAGTTCAACAGAAATACAGTATGTAGTTAAAATACCTGGTTAAACACTGCAGCTACGTTTCATTTTCTTTTATTTACTTTATCTGTTAAGGCATATTGACTAATATTTTTATCATGGTTGTCATGGATATCTTCTAGGATTTATCTGATCTTCAAACAAGAAGAGAGTGAACTATTGATTTAGATAAAGGTTTTAAATTCACTTTTTCCTCTCTCTTCTTTGCCTGTTTTATTATTAGTAGTCCCACTCAAGCCACTGTCTGTTACTTCCAAGTGAGTTTTTTTGAGGAAGTTTTTAGCTTGTTTTTAAACTCTGAAAGATTAACAGTTGCAGAATTTAGTAGTGCTAGATTTCTGGGCCTGAGCCTTTTTTAGGCAGTATCTGTAAATTGCCAATAAGACAAACATATATTCATAATCAAGTTCATTTGACAAACTGCTTCTGGGAAATTATTTGTACTCATAAGCAATTGGTAATTACTCTGTCTTTAAAAATTTCCAACTGGTAGTGTTTAGTAGTTATTGTGCTAGCAGGCTGCCATCTGATTGCTTCAGGGGGTAACAGTAGCTCTTGCTAAAGAGCACTAGGCAATTGCATAAATTACCAGCTTAGAGAGTGGCAGTGCTTTTAGCATTTGTAGCATATCTTGCATGCACAGTTCGCCTATGTAATGATTGCAGTGAACATCATTCACACCTTTCTTGCCCTCAGTATCATAGCTCACCAGGGTAAGTTTGATGAAAGCCTGCTAGAGGGATAAGGAATTGGCTGGATGGCTGTGTCAGAAGACTTAACAGTCGTCAGCTTAGTGTCCCAGAGGAAACCAGTACCAAGTGGTGTCTCTCAAGGGTTTGCTCTAGGACCAATACTATCTAATAGCTCCATCAATGACATCGATAATGGAATTGAGTGCACCTTCAGCAGCTTGCAGGTGACACCAAGCTGAGCTTGGTGATGGGCTTAGAGGGGATGTCAACCTGAGGGACCTCAGTCAGCTGAAGGTTGAACTCCATGAACCTAAAGGAGTTCAGCAAGGCCACATGCAAGGTCTGCACCTGGTTCAGGGCAATTCCCATTATCAGTACAGACTGGAAAATGAATGGGTTGAAGTCAGCCCCACAAACGTGGTCTTGGGGAAAAAAGTTTGACGTGAGCTGGCAGTGTGCACTTGCATATGATTGCACAGGATTTGATTGCCAAGTCAGTCTTATATTGGGCTGGCCAAAAGGAAGTGTGGCCAACAGATAGAGAGAGGTGATTCTCACTATACACTCCATTCTCATGAGACCTCACCAGAACAAGGAGGTGTGGACCTCTTAGAGGTCCAGAAGACGGCCAAGAAAAAGATCAGAGGACTACGGTGTCCTTTCAATGTCTAAAGGGGGATTATAAGAAAGAGTGAGGGAAAATTTTCACAGGGCGTGTAGTGGCAAGACAAATGGCAATGTTTTTTAACTGAAAGAAGGTAGATTTATATTTGATATAAGGAAGATAGATTTATATTTTTAATGAAAATGCATTGAGACATTCAGGTGGCCCAGAGAATGTGGATGCCTAGCATTGGAAGTTTTTGATGTAGTGAAAGACGTTCCTGCCCGTGGCAGAGGGTTTAAACTAGATAATTTCTAAAGGTAAACTCCAAGCGAAACCATTCTATAATTCTATTATTTTCTTAAGATTTCTTGGGACTACTTGCCTTTTGGAGTTTCTTCTAGGACTATTTCCTTATTCTGTCTGAACAATGCCATTACATGATGACTGATTTTTTTTTTTTTTCCCCTGGAGAAGTCCTCCAATTTTTTGGTAGTCAGAAAGTTAGAACTGAAAGCCTCATTATAACACCTTGAGGAAAACCAAGCAGTGTTTGGGAAGAGCTGGTGTCAGCAGCATGTGCTGCACTAGGGGCAGAGGAAAGGTGCAGTTCAGAATGGTTCCATCAATAATGGAACTGCAGGGGAGTCAGAGAGCTGGGATGTGCAGGGGAGATGCTGGAGGAGAAGCAGTGGATCCTGGCTGGGTGCTGGCTCTGGAAGGTGCACAGAGCGGTGCGTGGCCCGTGTCCCCCATAGCATACCATGGCCCCCGTGGACACCGTGGCACACGCCAGAGGGATGGATGAGCTACTGAATCCTCGGGCAGCTTCACTCAGTCTCTTCTTGGAGCTCCTTGTTTCTGATGGAGTGACCCACGCCATCCCTGTGCAGGGGGAGCAGCTGATCGTGTAGGCTCCCTGTACCCTGACATCAGGGACTTGGCTTTACTGGGATGCCAAACAGCACAGTACCTTTCCTGTTAAGGTAATGCTTTACAGATGGCAACCAGCACATCCCATTTCCCTGGGAGATAAATCGTTGTCTCTCTGGTATGGTGATACTGATTGCAACTTGTCTTGCAGAGAGTTTATATTCATTTCCATGACAATTAGAATTTATTCAGTGTTTTAAAGAATTAGGGGGAAATATTACATAGTAATGAACTTCCTGTGAATGCTTCACTTGTAACTCACCAGACTTTTAATATTCTCTTTATTTTTATGAGTACAAATACATTGCAGAAGATACTCTTTTATTTAGAATGTTCTCAGAACTGGAGCTTTGATAGAAAATATTAACAAATTTTGTTTTTAGGCAACATTTAAAGGATGGATGGACATTATGTACGCTGCAGTTGATTCTACAGAAGTGAGTGCAATATAAAATCTACTGAGTAGAAATAGAATTTACTGAGGGAAAGCAAATGTAAGATTGATGTAATGCTTCTTGAATGGCAGTTGAAATGAACTAAAATATAAAAAATTAAATGTAAAGCCCTGATGAATTTTCTATATAAATCTATGCCCACAAAGTGCTTATACTTTTAACAGGCAAAAAAAACTATAGCTGTAGAGCTACATAAATTATTACTAATTTAATGATTCTTCTGTAAAAATCCAAACTAACAAGATCTGGTTTTCTGTTAATTTATGTCTGAGATTGTACCGATCAGGAAATAGGTTTTTCCTGTGTCTTCAAAAATAACCCAAATAGTCAAGAGCCATCACTGCAAAAGCTAATGCAGAGTTGCAGACTCTGATGATCTCAAAACCCAAACTTGCTAAATTTTGCCTATTTTTCTTTTAATGTTGATATTTGTTTGCATCTCTCCTCAATCCAGCTCCTGATTTGCCTATAGTCTATAGGAACTGAATTGCTTTTGAGATTTGCACATTTCAGTCAAATTTAGTAGGACCTACATGAAATGTCAAATGTCATCAAAGAGAACAGACAGAGAGGGAAGGAATGGCAAGTCCTGCAATATGTGCAATTACAGAAACCTGTATTAAATAGATTTTTAAGTTCAAATATAAGGCAAGTGTAGTGTATGCTCCAAAAGAGTTGGGTTTACCCCCTTGTACAGTTGGGTTTAGCCCCTGTCCATTTGGATGCAACCTCTGTTCCTGCTTGGGAATCTTTGATTTGTCTTAACTGTTATTTGTGGTGCTTTGCTGTTTTTCTGTGTTACATAGGCAGGGAAACAGCCCAAGTATGAAGCCAACCTGTACATGTATATTTACTTTGTTGCCTTTATCGTCTTTGGATCGTTTTTCACCCTAAACTTATTCATTGGCGTCATCATAGATAACTTCAACCAACAAAAAAAGAAGATAAGTACCACATGTTTCATTTTCACACTACTACATTGTTATTGAGCATTCAGCAAATATATGCAAGGATAAATGAGTGTCTGAAATTCCTCATAGTAATAGAAAGAAAAAAAGAAATCAGGTTTTAAGATTGTTGTTTATTCAAAATAATTAAATAACAGTCTTTTCTTTTTAAGGCATTTGAAGTAATTTAAACTTAGACTGAGTGTCTGAGTGTTCTCCACATCCCTGTACAGCCCAGTGATAGGTTGTCCATCAGAAAGTTGTGTCTTTGTATTTCTTACCCTTACAGTGCTGTGACCCAAGCTATGTGAAAGTGCAGATGACTTAAGCAAATAAAAGGCAGGAAAGAAGAGGATATGCAAAATTATAAATTTAAAAATTGATAAGGAGATAACATATAGCAGTATTGTGAAGGCCTTCATTACAGAGACTGATACAGACTAGTTGAATGCTGAAAATACTGCTCTGGATTGTAAGATCAGAGAGGTTTGGGAAACTGTCTTGAGTTAGTGAATTTGCAAGAAAGAGAAAATAGGTGACATTTGAAAATACACAGGTTTTCTTTTCAACTTAAGCTGTTTCTATTATTTAAATGAACACAGGATTGTGTCAAGGACTCTAGGAATGTTTCAATAGGTGAAAATGCAGACTATGATTGCAAATTAAATTGTACTTGCTATTTAAACCATAAATGGTGGCATCTTCATCCTTCAAGATATTTGCACCTTCCTTGGAGTAAACTTCAGGGGCATCCAGTACTTAGCAGGAAGGTGGTTCCATTTCTCATCCTTGGAGAGCAAGGCTAAGGTTATATACATGTTACTGGCATTTTTGGTAGTTGATATGTAGCAAGGTGACCTTACTCAGTAATGAGGTAATTATAAAATTTATTAAGTTCACTTGGCAGACACTGTCTACTGGATTCATCATGACTCAGAAGACAGATAAGAGTTCCTGCTAAAAGGCTTTTTCTGGCAGTGTGGTATACACCCCTTGTTCATTTGAAGATGTTTTAAGTCACCAAGAAAGTAAAATACTGGACATACAATTAGGCTGGGGAATATTCTATCTATATGGTATTCTTCAGTTTCATGTAGCAAATTAGCAAGCATTAGTTGTCTATCTTTTGAATTTATAGGTGGACCTGTGTTCGTAGAAATGTGCAGATCACACAGGTCATGGCTACCCAGCAGTATTTTTCTTGTCTTTGTTCTTTCTTCCTATCACTGACATTTGGGCATGTTGGGGTATGAATGGGAAAGGACCTCATTATGAAATATACTGTCTCTGTGTAGTTAAACTGTGCTTATCTGTGGTTCCTGTGTACATCCTACTTTCATTATGTTAGTTCCATGAGGGAAGCAATGTTCTGCTGTCAATTTCCTAACAAGTCCTTAAGAGTATCTTGCCTTGAGACCGCTATTCTCCTTATGGACGGCATACTGAGACAAGGATGGCTTGTTCACTCATGATAGCCATTACATCAGTGAGACAGTAGAAGAAATCCTCAGCTCAATCCCACTTTCTTTTTGGCAGTTTTTTTTAATTATTTATTTCCCACTGGGTGAAAGCTTTTAACAGTCACAGCAGATTTCCACCATAATTATCAAAACCCAACTTCTTGTTTTTCTTCCAAAACCCTTACTCTCCAAGAAGTTAACTTTACTTGAATATTTGATTTGTGATGAGAGTTTGTTAAAGAGGGTCTCTTTTGACTTCTAAATCTTCATATCAGTATAGAGCCACAGCTGGGAGAGTCAAACATGTCTTCATTCAGACTTATCATTACTTTGTCCATAAGATTGACACATCATTTGACAAATTCAGTGGGGCAAAGTCACAGAATCACCCCTGACTCTGAAATTCATTTCCAAATGCCGCTGCTTTGATATCATGCATACTTGGAATGTAATTACAAACAAATGCATGAAAGGAAGAGACGCAAGTTACTTGTCAATATAAATTGTATTTCTGATAAGTGTTTCCATGTGTGTATTACACATACCAGTCTAGATATTCTTTTATTCAGACAAGAAACCCCAGACTAAACCCTTGCTTCTGATGATCTCGGTACAATGTAAGGGGATGATCAAGCCTCTTAAACACTGTGGAACTATTATCATCTGAACTGAGATACCTATACTGAAATGGTAAAATGTACATCCTGAAAAGCAAAATCAGTAATTTCTTTCTCCTTGTATGTTTTACCTGAAGGCATATCTGCTCAGAGTGTATCTTTATACCTTTGAAGCTTTTTTATTTCTTGTAGATTGATTTGCAATGTGGAGTTTATGATGCAAGATTTGTAAGTGTCTATGAAATGTATAATTTACAAGTTGGGTGTTTTTTTTGTATTTATTTAACTGAATTAATCAGGTATGTATTTTCTTTTTAATAAGAAATAGATAGAAGTTCTGGGGATTTTCTTTGTTCCTTAATTTATTTCATTTTTCCTTCAAGATTCATCAGATATTTTAACACTCTTTGAAATAATTATTATGTTTTGGTAACAATGTATAAGGATGAATAAAGGGTTCATTAAAACCGTGTGCTGCAATACTGTGAATTAATGGATGTAAAGGCTTGGCTGTAATCAGATTTGGGGTTTCTTTTATTAATTTACCTTGGAGGTCAAGACATTTTCATGACAGAAGAACAAAAGAAATACTACAATGCAATGAAGAAGCTGGGATCCAAAAAACCACAAAAACCTATACCTCGACCAGTGGTAAGAATTGTGCTATTCTTATATCACCTGTATTTGGGAAGAAATCACAGAAGTACATTAATTATAATAAGATTTCTTCTTTAACTGTGAAGTGGTTTTGGCCTAACTCAAGTTATCCCTTCATTCTGAATTGATATGTACATGTGTCTGTTCTGCAGGAAAAATCTCTCATATTTGTTATGCCTGAGGAAGCAGAGAATCAAAGAATGTGAATAAATGTAGGCTTGCTGGGTTTTGAGGGGAAAACTTTGAACTGGCATATAAGTTACTGGACAATGGTTTTCTTAGATTTGTCAGCCTTTTGCTTGGTTGTATATTTTGGGAGAGGAAGAACAAAATGGGAGGGAGGAAATGGATGTTCATAACATACAAATACTATCACTTTTTCTTTTTTTCTCTCCTCAGAACAAATTGCAAGGTCTCGTGTTTGATATTGTAACACAGCAACTATTTGACATCACTGTTATGGTTCTAATCTGTCTTAACATGGTCACAATGATGATAGAAACAGATGACCAGACTGAACTGATGCAAAATATTTTATATTGGATTAACTTGGTCTTTGTTGTCCTTTTCACTGGTGAATGTGTCTTCAAAATATTTTCACTCCGTTATTATTACTTCACCATTGGCTGGAATATTTTTGATTTTGTGGTTGTTATTCTTTCAATAATAGGTAAGAAGTTCTTGTATTCAAAATGAAATATAGTTATATGTGTATTTAATGCTTTATCTCTGTCAAGTCGTGCAAATTAGAGGAGTTGCTTAATTTTAATTTCTCTTGATTATTTAGGAAATGAAGTTTGTACTGGAGAGTACTAACTTTCTTAATAATTCTATATCAGTTTTAGTACTTCTAGGTTTGGGGTTATTTTCTAAAAGTGCTGGGAAAAAATTCTAAAATTATCTGTAGCAGATAAAATTTATATCCAATTATATTTTCCACTAATTCCACAACTAGAGTTGGGGGGGGTGTCTTATACTTTTTTGTGGGAAATGTAATCTGTGTTAAAACGTTACTCTCCTAATTTATTTTTTATGGTTCACAGGTATGTTTCTAGCTGAGGTGATCGAAAAGTACTTTGTGTCACCCACTTTGTTCAGAGTCGTACGACTTGCCAGAATCGGTCGAATCCTGCGCCTCATTAAAGGCGCTAAGGGAATCCGCACTCTGCTTTTTGCTTTGATGATGTCTCTTCCTGCTTTGTTCAACATTGGGCTGCTGCTCTTCCTGGTCATGTTCATCTACGCCATATTTGGCATGTCCAACTTTGCCTACGTTAAGAGGGAAGCTGGGATTGATGACATGTTCAACTTTGAAACGTTTGGCAACAGCATGATCTGCCTGTTTCAGATCACCACGTCTGCTGGCTGGGATGGTTTGCTCGCCCCGATCCTTAACAGTGGGGAGCCAGACTGTGACCCCCATAAAGATCATCCGGGGAGCTCTGTGAAAGGTGACTGTGGCAACCCTTCTGTTGGGATCTTCTTCTTTGTCAGCTACATTATCATATCCTTTCTGGTAGTGGTGAACATGTACATTGCTGTGATTTTGGAGAACTTCAGTGTTGCTACTGAAGAAAGCGCTGAACCCTTGAGCGAGGATGACTTTGAGATGTTCTATGAAGTCTGGGAAAAATATGATCCCGATGCAACACAATTCATAGAATATAGCAAACTGTCTGATTTTGCAGCTTCTCTAGATCCTCCTCTTAATATACCAAAACCAAACACAATTCATCTTATTGCAATGGATCTACCTGTGGTGAGCGGTGACAGAATTCACTGCCTTGACATCTTGTTTGCTTTCACAAAGCGTGTACTGGGGGAAAGTGGGGAGATGGATGCCCTCAGAATACAGATGGAAGATCGGTTTATGGCAGCCAATCCTTCTAAAGTCTCCTATGAACCAATTACAACCACACTGAAACGAAAGCAGGAAGAAGTGTCTGCCACTATCATTCAGCGTGCGTACAGACGTCACCTTTTAAAACAGTCAGTAAAGAAGCTTTCATTTGTGTATCAGAAAGATGGGGGTGATCCGCTTATCAAAAAAGATATGATTGTTGTTAAGCTAAGTGAAAACTCACCTCCGGAGAAAATGGATATGTCTGCATCCACCACAGCTCCGCCTTCTTATGACAGTGTAACAAAACCAGAAAAAGAAAAATACGAAGATGACAAATCAGAAAAGGAAGACAAAAGAAAGGACAGAAGAGGAAACAAAAAGTAAAAGGCAGAGGTTATCCATGATGAATGTTTGCAAGCTTGAAAAGATGATGTTTTTGTCAATAGCACTCTTATTGGAGGATTATGCCAAAATTATAAGTTTTTACCTGTTTACCCACTGCTGTAGTCAGTGCCTGTCCAAGACAGTGGTCCTTCACTAGTAAACGCTTGGTCTGTAACAGGGAAAAAAATCTTGCAGAACAATAGTTTTGATTATCAGCTGTTACTAATTGAGAGGTGACAGAAAATTTCTACTTGGACTATAGGAACCCTTAATGGGTCCTAAGAAGCCTGTATTTTTGTGGAATGAGTGTATCCACTATGTACATTTCATCTCCTGTCTGTGTTCCATGTGAGTCAGTTCTTGTTCATGACCTCGTTTGCTTTAATGACATACTGCTTTATTAATTCTGCTGTGCTAAGAAAAGAAAAATCTTAGTATTCTTTATTTAGATAAAAGCTAAATACTAACTAATACTCTTATGTGCAGAGGAACACAAATGTCAGGAATACGTAATTACGGCATCATAATATGAACATAGTTCTCTTCAAGCCACTTCTAAATGCAAAAAACCAAGATTCCAGATTATCGAACCTCAGGATTTAGATCAAAGTAGCAGCAAACTGTAAAAAATCCAACAGAGTCCAGATAGAGAATTTATCAGTAAATCAAACAAGGGAATAATTCTCACAGAAAAGAGGTTGGTAACTTAGTCTTTTAAGTTTAGTATATTTATTTAATACATTTTAGTAGTTCTTAATTTATTGTACTGTCCATTTCAGATAAAGTGGTTTAAATAAATGATGCTACACAGAGCTCCTGTTCTGAAAATTGTGAAACTATGAAAAAATTTACTTTCAAACTACAAGACAGCTCGTAATTCCTGAAACATTCAAACAATTCTTTTTACAGAAAAGCTACAAATGCCAAATTCTGCCTATAGGAAATTATAAATTTTGTTTTTAAGTGATATGTTTTGACCCTGTAATATCATGTGTAGCTTCCATACTTTGTTCCAAAGTCTGTTGCTACACTTCTTATTTCCCATGAATGTATCCCACTTACGCAAATAATCAAAGCTATGAGTATAAATTGATAGCAGATTACCTTTGGAGACAAATTCTACCTTAATGTATACCTCAGATTTAAATTTCCCTGCTTTGGAAGGATGGATCATGCCAGAAACACAAAATATGTACTTCAGAGTGGTGATTTTGACACCCCCATGGCACTTTGGCCAGGTTTCCACTGTAATGTAACCTTCCGTAGAGAGCTGAGATGCACAAAAAGATGTACTCAAATCAGCTTTGTCCTGCACTGGGATTTAGATGACTTTTTTGGCATTCAGGCTGACACTATATATGTAAGTAAAATACCCTCTGTTATTTAATCAGTTGTTTTACACAGTGCTACCTTTTTGAACAAAGAGACAATGACCTAATTACCGTATACATGTCAAATATGTACCCTAGCAAGTTAGCCTTTCAATAGATATTATGGTATATTCCGTGATACTCCAAATAATTGGAAGCTCTGACCGATGCATGCTTGCTGCTATTATCCTACAGCTATTAAAGTTTAACGTGGGAAGAGATGTGAGTGGTAAAAAGAAAAAAAACTGTTTGACAAGACCATCATTCCTCATACCAGTAAGCAATAGTTTGCTGCTATTAAACATTTTATTTTATTTGAGTTTTGTAATCAGCAAATACGCAGTAAGTTACTGGACTATACAGGACAAATAGATGGCTTAAAATACGGAGCTAGAAAAAAAATTATTATATGTGTCTATTATTTTTATTTTTAAAATAGTTTTATTTTATAACATTTTATACTTACTATAAGAAATTACACATATTTTCCTGTTGCTATTATTTTTTATTGCTGTCTATCTTTGACACTTTACTGTTCGGAAACCCAAGATACAATGTGTAATTGCAAATTTCTGCTAATTACTTTAAACAGCTTTTAATAAGGAATAATTTAAAAACAAATAGACAGTACAACTTTTTTTGGTCATCTGTAGGTAGGTCTTTTTATGTGAAACAAGACAGAAGGCCTTTTTTTTTAGTTATAAACCTCTCTGTTGACTTTCAGGGTAATCTTAGTCATAGGAACGTTGGTTTTTGCCCAGACTTAGTGTCACGTTGTGTGCTTTGCTTATTGGTACACACTGCAGAAGAAACACTTTAAATATAATTTGTTATTCAAAAATCTGCCTTCATGAGGATGAATAGTGAACTTGTGCATTGGGCAGCGAAACATTTTGCATTTCTTACGTAAGAGCTAGAATATAGATGGGCTCCTGCTTTTATAGAAATTATTGCCTCATAGTGTACTGATGAACTGCATGCAGGAAGTTGTTTTACCACAACTAACTACATTGCTAATGACCCAAAAGAATAAAGATAACCTTTTTATGTAATTATTTTAGTCTTTGTCTTTTATTGTATGGAGTTTATAAAGATTAACAAGTAATGGTTGGTAAAATTAAGGGGGAGCCACTTCAGCAGTGAGGTGATTTAGACATCTGGATCACATTGCTTCATGACTTAGATCAGTATCAACTTGTCACCATCTAGATGAAATGAAATGCCGATGTTGTCCTGACCAGAGGAGTTTTTCTAGAATTCAGAAAAAAAAGCCATTTCAACTATGTGTCTTTGCCAAATTTTGGAGTTGCCCAGGAAGAGCTCCAGTGATGCTCTCTGCTGGGCAAGTGCAATGCATGATGGCTCCACAGCTGCTCACTGCTCACCCTGGGATAGGTGACCTGGGATCTGTCACCAAAATAACCCCATGGCAGCATAACAGAGTTGCTTTAATCCCTTTCCCTCTGAAGAAATCCATGCTTGCCAAGAGAGGGAAAAAGAGCTGTTAGAGGTTTTAGTGGCCATGACACAGCTGATGGCTTTGTGGAGACTCTCGGGTGTGGTCCCTGGCAAGAGGTTGCTGCATGCAGGTGGCAGGGTAAGGGACACTGTGCGTGCATTGGACCTGGGCATGGGGTAATTAATGCTTTTTTTCTTTTTTTTGTGTTCTCATGTCTCTTGTGAAGTGTAGCTGCTGTATAATTGGGCCAATATAGCTAACAGGAAAAAGTCCTGAACTAGGCTGTGCTTTGAAGGACAATGTGCATGTTTTAAGTAGCTATACCTGTTTTGAATTAATATGTTTTTTTCAATCCAGCATAGGTTTTAATATCTTAGTTGCTAACAATAATTACAAATTAACGTAATAGTGTAAGTACTTTTGAAAAATATGGGTCATAGTCTTAAACTACTGTTTAAAGAATGAAATTGAGTCACTGCTCGTTGAGTGTGTAGTTAACTTGAAAATTCTATGTGGAATAAGCATAAAATATTTATGCGATAATTTTTCTGCAAATTTGGTAGTGCACAGAAGTATATAAGTTCATTTATAAAATCATTTTATCCTATAAAATTTCTATTATTTGTGAAGTTATGACTATTGAGCCAATAATCTAACTGAAGTCACTCCATTTTTAGTATCTCAAATGCAACATTTTAGTCCTTTACCAAAAAAAAGTAATATATTTTTGGATTTCAAGTGTATATATTTGAATAAATTTGTAAATTTGTAAATTTATATTTCTTTGAAATTATTCCAGTATACCTTGAAGGTAAAAAGCTTATGGAAGACACAGTTGCCTTGCGGGATTCCTCCTTAACCTGCAGGTATAAAATAAATCCATGTTTTAGTTTGATATAAGACAGTTGTTTCAGGAAATAGGTCAGTCACATAGTATGCAAACCATTAAGCAAAATTCCTAGAGCAGTAGGACACTGCACTCTCTTTACTGTCCCAGCTCACAGAGAAGGAAAAATTAGTAAGAGAAGCTCCCCTAAAATTGTCTCAGAAATGCTTTCTTTATACTCTCTTACTAACCCAAGAATGCAGGTGTATTTTATTTTGTGAAGGTGTCATCAACCTCCAGCTCTGCTCCCCACCCTCCAAAAAAGCCCCAACTATACTCCAAACCCATACAGGAACACAAGAGGGGAACATTTCTGGGATTTTTCAAATCCTGGCCTGGCTCAACCCTGTGACAAAAACTCTGTTTCACTTCTAAGGACAAGACTTGTCCTGCATTCATCATACAAAATCACTTGTAAAAATGAAAAAGGGAGGGACAGCAGGGGGAGTAGGAAGGATATTGCTCATTCGCTTGTTTCCATAAAGAGAGCTTAAATAGGTTCGGGGGTAGTTTGCATTTCCGAGCAGGGATGGTGTTGCTGAGGCCGCAGGGCTGGGGCGGCGGGAGCATCCCCGGCTGCTGGCGCGGCTGTTGCGGGGCTGCAGCCGGCGGAGGGCACGAGCCGGCTCTGCAGCCACCGACTGCGGGCGCGGGCACAGCGCAGAGCTCCGGCTTGCGGAGAATGGACAGATTCTGTGCTTGCTACAACCTGGTAATTCGTCTGGGTGTGTAAAGATAGGTTTGTTGTTAATACTTTTTTGTGACTGAAACAGCAGCTGCGCGGATTTCAGTTCTGTACCCTGTAAGACATGTGGACCTGTATCCAGACCTGATACCACGTTGATTAAGAACTGCCATGCTCATCTGAGCTTACTAAACTACAGCTGAAGGGTTTTGATGCACCGAGGAATTCCTCAAATAGCTTTAGGTTTACTTTTATTAATAGGCATTATTCATCTAATCCCACGATGCATCCCTGAAACAGCCCCAACCTTCTAAAAGAATCACTTATGAAAGTATCTGTGTCGTTGGCATGGCAAATAGTGATATATATAATGAAGTATTATTAAAAATGCAGGGGATTTTTTTGGACATAGAAAATCCTTACGATATTCATTCTATAGTATAGATTCAGAAAGGCTTATCTAGCTCAGTAAGGCATTAGGAGAAATAATCTGAAATCTCTGCAGTGTAGAAATATGTAATGGCTCACAAACCTCTGCATTAGCAACATCTTTTTCAGTGGGGGATGGTACCATTTCTTTCATTCTCTGAGCACAACTAGATTTTGTCTATGTGATACAGTATGCAGGCTCTGTCACTCCGCATATTTATTTTTCCTTGCTGATCAGTGGGAGCTGTTGCACAGTGGAACGAGACATATTCTAGTGCCTGCCTTAAAAAAAAAAAGACACTGCAGTGTAACCCAAGCAAAGTAAACTGCGGCACATTCTCCTCCCTCTGGAGAGGGAGAATTGCATGCTGAAGCACACATGATGTCTGCTGCAAGAAAAGCTTTTGATGAAAATAAGGAATGACACTTCATAAACAATTTATAACAATCAAACCCTGCAGTTCCAGACATGCTCTGCACTTCTATATTCTATTGTCTTAATAGCATGTTACTTTCTCTTTAACAGCAATCTTGATAATCATCTTTGTGGAATGTGACAGCTGATTAAAAACAGCACAATATATTTTTCAGAAAATGTATATCTGAAATGGAACGTAATAAACCGTTTTCATTTCCAAATAGTAAGTATCTCTAACAGTCATATTTTAAAGTGGTCAGAGAATTACATGCTGTATTGCTATTTGCAATATTGCTTTATACAAAAGTCATGCTTGCAGATACCATGGCAACCCCTGTCATGTGGTACTTCTTGATTGCCAAGCTGTATAGTAGTTTTATGCTCATATTCTGCAGCCATACTTGCATTAATATCTTTATATCATCTTTAATAAAAATTGTATCTGCATCCACAACATAATGCAAACTGAACCATGCCAGCAGTGGTCTCAAGTTCATGGTCTCAGGCAGGCAAAAATTTAAAATACTCTCTCCAATAACTAACATTGTGAATACCCTTTCTCTTGTCTTAACTTCTTCATGGCCCCGGTGGCTGTCAAATGTGGTCTTACAATGATTCCTGCAGCATTGCTACAAATACTAGTATATTTATTTATGTAGATGGAAAGCAGCTGCTCGTGCTCTAACTGTACAACACTGGAAATTGGATGTGATTTATGTGATGCTGAATAGGTGGGCAGATAGATGCAGGCTCCTGATAGTCTCTGTCTGGAACTGCATGTACATCCAAGAAAAAAAGTTTCGGAGTGGTGCTAAAGAGCACTGTGAATTCACCAGCTTTACCACTCTTGCTTTCTCATTTACTTGAAAAGCAGTTACTTGAAATTTCATTTATCTATGTTTCATTAATCTTTTACGATTCTGTTATTTTTATATAAATACTAGAAGAACAAGGAAAGGAGAATGTTTGTTTTGAAAAGATAGTAACCAATGATATATGCAGACAACATAATACAATGTTGACATGATTTTCTACTTGTATTTCAGGATTAAAACCTTTTTTTCCACAGTTGAATTCTACTACATATAAGGAGAGTGTCCAGCAGGAAATTTCAAAAGGTACATAGAAGAAATGACAGGAAAAGAAATTACAGTGCTGATATTAGTGACAGATTATTAACATAAAGTCTTTTGCAGAAGTTAATTGGAAGCTGATGAAATCTGAAAATAAAAGACTGTGCCACAGAACATGGAGTAAGAAAAATCTGCAGCAGAGTACGATTAAAATTATTGTCTTACACATGGAACTGTTTTACTTTTGTGATCAGAGAGAAAACTTCATACTAAAACCTAGGATCAAAAAAAAGATAATCTGTTAATATCCAAAACTCATCTATGTCTATGTACCCTATTTATTCGCATCTATTACTATATAAATGTCTTCAGTAATTTTTGAATTTAAAAATTCTCTAAAGTTTTTTAAGAAAAAAAGGAGCAAGGGTGAAATAGGAAGGCATGCAGGTTCAACTTTTCTGTATTACTTGGTACCTACTCACATTCCAGCTTCCTTTCCCCTGTTCCACTATCAATCCCTTTGCCTGAGATGAAGGTTTCACATGACCATTCAGACCAACGTGGTGGAATGCACTCATTTTAAAAATCCATTATGAAGTAAAAGAAAATGTCTTTTCCCCTCTGAACGACAGAAAAAGGCTGAGTTTGCAGGTCTCCCTAGCACTGTCAGTAACATACTGTCCAAAAACCACTTGTTCAATTCTTGGCTTTTTAAAAGTTCTGCATTGTTGAGTCAAAGAAACTGCATTTGAAAGGTTTCATCAGTATTTCTTCATACATATGACACAGAATAAAAAATTACATTCTTCAGAGCTGCATATTTAGTCTACAATCTCTTTTGCCTCTGGTCTTATGGAAGTATATTTGTGGAAGTCAAAAGGAAGAGAATGTAAGTAGGAAGGTGAGAGCCTACACCTGTTCCTCTACACATAGGTTCTTTTGTGACTTTAAGGCAGCTCTAGTAGAGTATAATTGTGTCTCCTTTCCTTTTCCTTGCTGCTCTGTTCCCAGTCTGGAAGACAGAAGAGTTGCCTTTGAAGCAGGAAGACCACAAATCAATTGTTGCAGATGATTCGAATGGTGGAGCTGAAGAGTAACTGGATCAGCTGCAGCAGTTTTTTCACTTACGACAGCACCAGCAAATGACGGTAGGTAACCTCATTAGCAAATAGACTGTAGCAGCAATTAGAATAAATGTTAAAGAGTGAAGAGAAGATAATTTGTTTAAAAATAAAAACTAGAGACAAGGTCTTTTAGGTTTTATAGGTAATTTTATTCCACATAAAATTACAACTTTGTGTATGAATTCTCTAAAGAGCAGATGCACAGTACTCAGACCTCCCTTGTGGGACATTCAGAAGTGATTTTAAATAATGCTGAAACATGACAAAAATACCACCTTAAAATGTCCCATTTAACTGCAAGCAGACGTAGATAAAAGTTGGTACTCGGAGACTGATAAACAACTTAGTTCCTCCCTTTACTTATATTTTCATATAGAGAACTTGGTTCTGTCTCTTTGAGACTTGTCCCATCTGATGAAAGCAATAAGGACTTTTGTGAAGTATCTGGTTTGTTCATAACCTTGTGGGAGTTTCTTTAGGTGTGACTGCATTTTCTTAACAGTTTAGACTGTAGTTAAATGTCAGGGCAATTTCAACTGTGAACTTCCCTGGCTCTTTAAATTTTTTTTTGTGATGCCTAAGGGCTTTTCTGAAATCTTGCTAATCTATAACTAATATGGCAGAATGTAATCTAAACTTCTGCTAAATTTCTAGTGTTTCTGAGCATAGCTGGGATGCTGGTCTGAAAAACCTTCCTTGAATATTATTGGCTGCTGGCCATTCTGACAGTGAAAAAACCATTAATGCTGAAAAGCCACCCGAGGTATTACCATGCTAATCCAAGGTTTATCTGATTCCCAGGGGGAGAGACTGACCAATAAATTGCTTTCTGATTCTTCCCAGCCTGCTGATTGCACATGCACTGGGTAAGTCATGGTAGTTACCAAGCAGGAACAAAGTTCTTTCAGCACACCACAAAGAACTGCCCAGCATCTTAATGCTTCAATAAGTCTGTAAAAGCACAACTGTCAACAGGCCCCTTCTCCACCCTGCACACTGTGGTGAGAGCTTTGAGTGCATAACTGGCAATCTCTGTTGTGGATGAGGCAGGATTTCTCCATCCCATTTTTCTGCTCTGTTTACCAGCCTATGAGATGAGCGAAATAAGTGAAGGTATGGAAAGGAAGAGGAGAGCCAACTCAGTTCACAAAGCTGACAAGGACATGGGCAGAGTGGGGATAAAGATGAAGGAAAGGAACAAAATGAAGCAGTAACTTCTATTCCAGACTGTCAAAGACTGAATTAGCTTAACTGGTTTAATTTAGTATTATGAAAAATTGTCAGAAAATCATGAGTCCACTGAAAATATGAACTTGATGTCAATGAGGATTCTTCAGCGTGAAAGGTATTGAGCAATTACACAGCTTCCTTTGTATTTATAAAACATGCATGGTGAGGAGTTTCTGCCTGCTTCTGATCAGTTTCTATATTAGGGGGTTTCTGCAGATTTGTCTGAAATCATCTAGATCTATTACTGTCTGTTACACTGACATGTTGTGAGGAATTGTTACAATCACAGATAGCTGGCGTATTTCAAATAGCATTACATATCATTACCCTTTCCTAATCTTAGTTGTAGCAGAGGAGTTAGGTCAGCTCATTGGTTTTATCAATCCCCCGATACTTTTAGAAACTCTAGAATTGTTTGGGACTTTGAAAGAAGTTTTAAAAACATGGGCACATTTATGTTCTGATATAACTGAAGAATACTCCAAGTGGCTGAGAAATTTTTTGCTAGGATATATTGACAATTTAGCAGTTCCTTCCCAGCTGAGCTTTGAAAGGCATTGCAGGAAAGCAATGTCAAAGTGTTTATGAAAAGAATTTGTTATAGTGCTGTTAGGTACTTTCAGTGTTCAGGGTTTATGTAAGAGATTTATTAACACAGCTGCTGGACAGTGCATGGGCACAGGGAAGCTAGGGTCAAATCTTACCAGTAAGTGAATTTTCCTGATCTTGAGTGATTTAGAAAAAAAATGTAATTCTTTACCTATTATTAATGCAAAATTCTTTTCTTATTTTGTAGACTTACATCAAATTATCTTCCAGTATTCCAGTTTCCTTCCTTAAAATATAAGGCATCAATTTTGACTCTCCTGATTCAGTGTGAAAATAGTAAAAGTAATACTGACAGCCATAATGTTTATACACCTAGTTATCATGTAATCATAATTTCATTTAAGTAGGTATGTTTTATCTCTCTGTGGCTTTCTCTTTCTCTCCTTAGAATTCTTGACATCTCTGGTGAGTAAGCTCTGGTGCTGGTGACTCACTGTGACTTTTGTTTCAGTAGCACTTCTAACAGCTGACATCTCTGAAAGTGGCTTATCCTTACTAATTGTCAAGTGGAAGGTCTAAATTAGGCCATAGTTTCACAAAAATATTTAACTGCCATAAGGTGGCAATGTAAGTGAAAGAAGTAGTCCTTTCCCCCCAGTTAGAACAACCATTTATACTTCCCTACAGCAGACTGGATTGGGGAACTAAAAACAGCAAGAACAGAAAAAGTTTATCCTTAATCTAGATAATTTTTCCATTCAATTCACTCACTTCAAGTACTATGGTGTGTTGTTATATTTTTCTGATTCGCCTCTACCATAGTTTCTAAGTTATGAAATAATGCTATTAAAAAAACACCCTAACAACAAAGAAAAACAAATGAACAGACAAAAAAACCAACCCCAAAACGCAGGAGAAATCCCCCACAAAACCCAAACAAGTAAAAATGCAAGAAGACATTTATGCAAACTCAGGAACTCAACACCATTGTATTAGAACTTTCATTCTTTAAGACTACTGAAAAACTTGTCTGTGTACACCTAGTATTTCAAGTTTCAGTTTATTTGTAAATTTTTGTTCTGCTAAGAAGATTTTTTTAAAAACACCATTGTCTGGTATTGTATTGCTTTAAGCTGTGTCAGTAGTTTAGATGTGTCCCCTCATAAGCAAATCTTAACGTTCTTCTCTAAGTTTAATCATAATAATTAAAATATACTCAGGAGCAGCCTTTACTTACATTTTTGTCTGACATGAAAATGTACCTTGGCAGAGGCAAAGTGAGATGGCAGCAGGGTGGGTGTGTTAAAGCAGAAGCAGTGACCCGGGGAGGTAGGAGGAGAACCCAACGTTGCAGTTTGGCAGCTACCATAGACAAGAGATACGGTAACTGTGGTAAGTGGGAATTGTATAAAATCTGGGACAAGGGATAAGATGACATCCATCCAGTGAATTTACTTTCACTTTAAAGTTGACCTTCACCTTTTGGTTGCATGTCCCTGTATTATCTATTCCGTGAAGATCTGTGAATTTTTAGACTTTAAAAAAAAAATTGAAAAATTGTTAGGTTGGGTTGCTTCTTGTATTTTGAGTGTGCATAATAAATGATTAGTGAAGAATGCATATAATCTGGGGATTAATATAATTTCCTCTTCGGGATTTGCGTAACTTGAAAGTGCATCGTTCATAACTGCCTTTGCCATAGCCATGTTTTCCAAGGATCAGAAGAGGTTTTTTTTAAGGAGTGTTTATTTTACTAAAGATAAATCTTTGAATTCAAGAGATCTTTTTATGAAGCAAGTGACTCCATGACTTTTTTTACAAAATAGGCTGTGTATGTGTTTATTATCATGCAGTTGATTTTTTTATTTCTACACTAACTTTTCTTAAGGTATTCAGGGTCAAAGATAGGGATTTTTATCTCTTTAATCACTTCTTAATGTCTGACAGGACATATAATAATAATATTAAGACATAATCTCCCATGAGGTAGGGTTTCATTCATTCTACCATCCTGCCACCCTGCCACCCCACCTCTAATGGCTTTTTATCACTTTTGGCTGCCTCAGTTTATCAACCTGAGTCATGCCATCAGGAAGCACACTCTACCTAAGCTAAATGGAGGGATTCCCAGATGGTGATTTTTTTAAGTCATTGTGATATAGTTATTTCACATTTGTGAACAAGCTTGAGAAATTGTCCCTATCTCAAAACCCTTATCAATCGTTAAATTTCAGAAACGCAGCTTCTAGCAGCAGTACACCTTTTGATAAAGAACATACATAAATTTGCTTCTTTGAATAACCATTTTTTTCTGATATGTAAGCCATGCATTTGAAAATAAGTGATTAACCTAATTCATACATATGTAATATAACTATCCATGCCTCAGTAATAGGAAAAAAAAAATATTTTCTTAGCTTTAAAGGATTTAATCAGTGCAGGACTCCCCTACAAATGAATAGAATGATCCTTCTTCATTTTGGGCTCTCTGCCAAGATTCCTGAGTATGGCAAAAAAATTAGACTGAAGGCTTTAAAATTAGATCTCACCTGTCTCTTCCCAAATGCTAATAAAATGAAAGAAATAACTCACTTGGATTCCGGGCTCAGTAAATGTACCAAGATTTTGGGGGTTAAAATGGAGAGACTGGGTTGGTTCTGCAGCGTGCTTGCTGAGCAGGGCGTTAGATTTTGGAAGCAGGCTGCCAGCATGCTCTGCAGCAGTTTGCAGGTGTAAGGACAGCAACCTCTTGCAGTTTGTGCTCTCAGAAATCCATTAATATTGTTGATGCCTTTAAGAGAATATTGAGAAAGTCAATAAATTTCTGTATCCTTAGAGGATTATGGAATAAATTAATACTATGAAGTCCAGAGGTATGAACTGGCTGAAATGTTTTCTTCACTATACAGACGTAGGGAAATATTTATGTTACTGCAGGAAATAGTAACAAACCTGCTAGTGCTATTTCTTATGTATGTAAGATACTCATAGTGACTCTTTAGCCTTTGTGGGTTTTGTTCAAAGTGCAGACTGTAAACTAATTGAATAATGAACTTTGATAATTAAAAAGAAAGAAAAAAACCCCCACCCTAGTAGTTTTCATGGTGACAATATTTTTGGGATTAAATGGGAGCAAAAAAGACCCAAAATAGTGCCTGCGAATTAATTATTTCAAGGTGAATGGTAGACATGTGCTTATTAGTTTTGTTTTCCTGATTTTTTTTCAGGGCAAAATTGAAAGACTGATTACATGTACCATGCAAAGCAATGCCAGTGCATGGTAACTTGAGGAATAGCCAGGAATGGTGGCAAAAAGCTGCAGGCGGGTGGCTCCTACAGTGGGTAATTGAGCGCAGTGTGAAGTTACTCGCCTGTGAACAAAGCAGGCAGACGTTACTTTGAGCTGTGTTTTACTGGTAATTAAAAACCTACACAGCAAATCAGCTGGAGAGGCGTACATTTACACCTGCCACGTGGGGAGGGAGGCATCAGGTTGAGAGAGCCTGAGACTTCTGTGTTATAAAAACAGGCTGGTTCCAGTAGATTCAGCTATGGGGAGGGATGTGGGCGTGGCGGCAAGGAGGGCAGCACCTAAAAAGCCAAGTGCCATCAACATTTGGTGGTGTAGTTAGACCTAAGTGCGTTTGTGTGATTCTGTGCCTGAACCCGTCACACTCGGAGTACACAGACACGTGGGAATAGGTCTGCAGGAGCTCATTTCAGTCAGATTGGTGTTATTTGCGTTCCTCAGTGCAAAAACAGATGGGTACCTCTACAGAATGCTACCCTACTATTCCCATTTTTTCCATTATTTGCTTAATGAGAAAGACAGTGGTTTGATCTTGGTGGCTGTAATAGAGATAAGCCTGATCTGCTGCTGCTTTACTAATTACAGAGCAACTGATGCGAAGGTGAACCTGTTGTTCTGTGGAATGATGTAGACACAGGGAAATAATTTCAGATTTTTGTTTATTTTTTTTAACCTCTGCATAGAATTGAAGAAGTTCCTTCTGTCTCCCCAGTCTGCCATCCAAAGAATTCCTGGTAAGTACAATATTGAATGAACTATTCTACTTCGTTCAGATTTTCTCTTATAAGTTTTTCGTGCTTTTAATTTTATTATAGAGGTATTTTAAAAGGGAAATTCAAAGAGGATGATTAGATATTACCTAAGCATTGTACGTACTGTCAGTTATACTATGCCTACATGCCTCATAATTTCAGAAAATGCAAGATATGTTAAATGAAATAAAAATCATCGGGCTAAAATGCAAACAAGTTACTTTTAACTCACTTGCTGTGGCACTTAAACAGAGTTCTGGTAAATAGCATCTAATACTATTTGTAATATTTCATTTCTTGCTGAACCTAAGAAACCTTTTATTTCCTGAATTCATGTTAATTCCAATTAAAAAAAAGGATGCTACTTCATTCGGCTGATTGAAAATGGGACACATCCCCTGTTGTAGCTTTAGAACATAAAGGCAGCAGTTTAAATCTCTCTAGGACTTTAGTAATTGTGAGCAGTTACCATTCGATGGTCATTGAGCAGCCTATGTGAAATGAATTAGTAAATTTTTGGAGCAGCATAAACAAGCCTGCAATGCTGTGCTGCCTATTCTCTACATGAATAGACAGGCCAATTCTCCAGAGACATCAGTCTGGCACCTCTCACAAGTTTTGCGTTTACTTACAATTCATTATTAATTGTTAAGTGCTTACAGCACACTTGATATTGTAAGAAGTACAAAGATACAGTCCCTGCCTGGAGGAGCTTACTTTAGAAGATAAGCAGAACCAACTCATTCTTTTCCTATACAACAAATACAGTTTTCATTGTGTTTTGTTCAAATTCTCTGAAACTCGAAGAATATGGGCTTCAAGGCAGGTTACACAACATTTCTTTACTGACTTCCATATTACCCAGCTCAGAGTGAAAAGAACTGTCAAAGCACGCCTGGCTGTATGCAGTGTGACAGATTTCACTGTTGGGAACAATTGGTCCCAACTGCTCTTATTTCTTGTTTAAGGTTTCAGACCACTTTTGAAAGCTATCAAATTTCATGTTAATCTCCTCGAGAGGAGAAAGAATGAATTTCTGGATGGGAAGACACGCCAGAACTGATGCAGAGTGAATAGCATGAAAGGCATAATGTTACTTGGAAGGATCTCTGCCATGTCTGTGCCCCCTTTTCCATAAGGCAGAAAGTTTTATGATTTTCCTTGGGAGGGGGGAGAATAGGGAATTAATAGGTTAGGCAAATGTGGCATTCTCTTGAGGAAAAAAACCCAAACAAATACACTACCCTGCATTTATAAATAGAATGTGTATGATTTTATTTCTATGATTTCGTCTCATGTAAGAATGAGTACATGACACATTTGGGTTTTTTATGTACATGGCTATACTTGTTCCATCTCATTCATTCAACAATGTCAAGCATAGTCACCAATTTTTGGATGGCTTCATAAATAGTAACAAAGTGCTAAATGTTAAGATTTGGGTGAATAAAGGAGAATTTTTAACCAAAAATAAATTATAAAATGGAAGAAAAAATGGGCAAGAGGAAGTGAATGACCTGAAGCATTTAGAGAGAGAGAAAAATATTCTGAAAAAATACAAATAGAAAAGAAGTGTGATCAAATCATGACAAACAAAGCGCCTCTGCAATAGTTTTTGGGTAGTGTATGTTTTTCTTCTACAAGTCTGGTCCATTAATGAGTCAGTTGCTTTGATAGGACAGCAGATTTTAACGAGAAAAAAGAAAGGGTAATTTGAAGCCGTCACTCTGGGGGCTCCTAACTGGAGGGCAGTTGAGGTACCAGGTCACACCAAGTGAGCTGGAAGACTCCTGGCTTGGCTGCCTACAGATCCCACTGAAGATGACCTGTGAGTCGGTGCCTGGAGCTTGTCAGGATTATGGAAGTGCTGGCTGAAAAAAAGGGAACTGTTTTCTGAGAGGGCTGGTAGGTGTTAAGAGCTGCTCAGCTTCTTCCTGATCAGTATGTTGGAACTCAGAGATCTTGAGATAATATTTTTAGCAAAACAGGTACTCCATGTATGCTGTTCTAAATATTTTCCCTTCTGTTAAATCAAAACTGTCTAGTCGTGATCCTCTCACTAAATTCACAAATGGAAGACATACGGATGCCAGGTTCAGAAGAAACTGGCTAAGCTCAGCTCAGAAGAATTAACAACACACAGCCACTCAGCTCACTATAATGTCACTTTTCACTTCAGGATACCAGATACTCCTCTTTGACATTACAGCCCTTTCCAATACTTTCAGACCCTTTTACCAAGATATTCAAGTCTATGTATCAATAATCTATTATAAAGAGGCTAAAAGCATCACAAATATCAACACATACTTTGCAATAAGTGCGGTCCAAGGGGATCTTGACACATTTGCATTTGTTTTAAGGAATAGGGCGGGAGGAATACCAAGCTGATCCAAGTGCAGCTTCTTTCAAAATGTGTCTCATGGGGGGTGATCAGCTGAAGACAAAAAATGGTTGAACTCAGAAAGTACATTAGAATAGGCCACAGAAGCAAATAAGAGGTCTGGGATCAATATTTCAGACACTCTTCAGTGAAATTAAGCAAAACTATCTTAGATACTAAATACTCAAAGCAACTTCAATGTAATTATCAAAACATAGATAATTGAAAGTATTCTCCATGTTTGAAGCTCTTGACTGTGTAGTCAGTTCTAAAATTAAGCACTCTGGACACCATCTGAACAACATAAATTGTAAGTGAGGGGAATGAACCTTACTTTATTTGTAACCATTTAGACAGAGCACTGAAAGGCAAACATCTACAGAGTGCTGGAAAAAAAGAGTTTTGGATTCTTTAAAAGGTGGTAATTTGTAAAATTAGGCCTAGGCTTTGTTCCAACACACAAGTTTGTTGGTTTTTTTTTTTTTAATTCCACCATATTTTTACATCGAAATGGTTGGGGAAAACAACTTTAAGCGTGGTGATCCATCAACCCAAATACTTCATATTTGCTGATTGAGATTTTTCAGTAACAGGCTAAGATCTTCTGAAATTTACTTTTCTTTGCTTTTCAAGTTACTGAAATATATAATGCTTCAATCTTTTTGAAAACAGAAATGTAGGTTCCAGGCATATTTGCAAGATGAAGAGGTTCTTATGGTAAACAACATAGCATGCACATAGGCTTTCCTCTAGAGACCCTCCTAAACACAAGCTCACACACATGCCTTTATAGCAGCTATAAAAAAATGTCTGTGTTTCTGATCAGTTCCTATGTCTCATGATGAAAAGAGTTCCCGTTGGCAGCATATTTCCTATTCTGCGTTATCTGGATTTGGCTTACACAGGATTTTATCTCCAAATCATTTGGGTACAGGCAAGGAAACACCAAGAGGTGAGGTCATAGATATAGAAATGCTTCCTATGGTATTTCCTATAGTTCCTATGCTACAGCATCTGCAAGGAAATCGGACTTTGTGATCATGAACTGTAACATGTAAGCATAGAGTGACAGAGAAATAACTATCTACCTGTTTGTACCTGTCATATGAAAAAAAAAAAGGTTTTGCAAAAGCTTATTATTTGATAATTCCTTGTTAAATGGAATAATTTGCTCAATCTGGAATGTCTGCTCCCAGGCATAGTAAGTTCCCAGCTATACTGGTTTAAAGAATTGGTAATGTAAGCAGGTAAGCATACTCTGGTCACTTCATTACTGAAAACCATTCTGCTCTTTCCTGACAAATTGTAAAAAAAAAAAAATTAATGTAAAAATTATGCCTGTGATGGCTTCAGACTTCAGCCTGCACATGCATCCCGAAAGCTAAATGTAGCAGTAAAAGTAGGCAGCTTCTGAGAGGTGCACACTGGGAATACTTCAGGCAGCAGTAAACACTTCAATAGCAAAACTTTCAAGACAGATGAAAAGTCAGACATACCCTCACAAAAACCCCCATTCACAGTTTTATGCAATGTTTTTAATTATTTATTATTATACAAGAAAAAGAATACATACTATTCTACAAAAAAAAAAAATAATAAAGCAATGTTTAAGTAACAAACTCAGGAATTTTAATTTACCAAAACCAGTATGATTTTAAGGCCTAAAAGTTAACATTTTTTACTATATGACATATTGCATTTTATTCAGCTACTTATTTTGATTCTCAAAATAAAGAATTATTTGGGGGAATATATTTTTTTGCTACTGGTGTTAATACTGGCTTGATATTGTTTTAGACTAAAGGTCTTATCATCCTTCTAAAGATCATTGTTTTGTTTCCTTTCAGAAAGTTAAAAATTTTTCTGTACTTCGCTTGCAGGATTTTGGTTGAAAATTATGTAAAACAACTTTGGTAATTATTTTTCCAATGATTATTATAAGCTCAAGGTCCTTTGGGAGAATGTCAAATTATTCTGTATGTCTATAATTACTTTGACTCCCTCCAGTTTCTGTTCAATAAAAAATTAAGATCAATCGCTCTTGGCACAAAATAGGTATATATAGAGCTCTTTGTCTCTGCAGGGAAGAAATTCCAACCTATATAAATGATGAATTATCATCCCCACAAAAGCCTGCATTACGTTGTCTGTTATTTGCCATTCAACCACAGATTGTGTGAATCCTCTTTCTCTAATAATTATATGTTTATATCAGATGGACTGCAAAGATATTTGGAAATAGGATAAAGCTATTCCCAGGAGCAGGCTTAAGGAATCTTGGAAATGTTCCATAAGCTTAATACATTCTAATGGCTATTCCTAGCCAAGGGAAGTGGAGATTGTAAGACTTCAGGCCCCTGTTGAATATGAAGCATGCAAAGCACCCAGACCAGCACTTGAATTAAGGTAAACATTACTGAGGAATTTCAAAGCATTAGAGGAACTGTGCTTTGTAGTGTGATGCCATCGATGTAGGAAGATCATCTTTTATACAGTTCTGAGTAGCTTTAGTGTGACTTTGGGCATTTTTGTGGCACCGCCTGGTTGTGTGTTGGTCTTGGGGAAATTAAAAAAACACAACTCGCTGCTCTTTTGCACCTGCTGGGATGCACCAAAACCCACTTCATTTATAATTCAGTTTCATTACCAAATTTCACCATCTATTGCTTATGTTGGCAATGTCCAAAACATTTAATTACCATGTGCTTGGAATACATCCAGAACAATATCTTTGCATATTCTTTTTTCTTAGATTGGAAAAGAACTCTTCAGTTCAAAAATTATTTTTAATGAAAATATAAAAAGTTGAAGCATTAACAAAATAGCAACACAAATACAACCAGGAGAGTAGAGAATCATTGAACTTCAAATTACCAAGAGTCATGTCTTAGCCACATGATGACTTGGACAGACCTGCTGCTGGTACTTTTTTCCTGTTTCAAATCTCAGTTTAAATTATGGAAAATACTTTCCTGCTATTCTGATCTTAAGGAGCTGCCACATTTCACTGAAGCCAGTTTTATCATTGCTAATGGGGTGGCATGCAGTGGGCACAGGCAAGGATGTGTCCCCCAAAAGTTTATCAATAGAGATATGTGCTCACATTATAGTAAAAAAGGGTTTGAGAACCACAAAGCATTTTGTGAGAATTTTCAGTGTGGCCCCAAGGTAAACGTGAATACACACTCGGTATTCATGGCACTAACAGTAGTGCTTGTGGCTGCTAAGGGTAGATTGCATCTTAGTGGAACAGCACAGGAAAGAAAGATAAGCAACACATCGTTAGGACAGAGGAGAAGAAAAGGAGTGAAACAATACATTATTTTTAATATTCTGAATGCTGTCTGTTGACATACCAGGCATGGGCTCCATTTCATTACTGTGTATCAAAAGTTGAAATAAATGAGATTAATCAGTGAAGACTTAATGAACAATAGTAATATGCCCCTATTGTTAGCAGAACTAACAGCAAGTTTCTGAAAATGTGACATGAAGAATACTGGAGGAGATCCAATCTGACTCCAAATTTATAAACACTAGAAATGACACTTGGAAGAACCATTGATTAGTTACATGAATGTCAGTTCCAAGTAAAATACTGAAGATATTTGGATTTGAGCAACAAAAAATTAGAGGCTACAGTGCTAATTATGGTTATGAGCACAAAGATAAATCTTGTCAAATGACTCCCTTTTTTGAAGAGATTGTAAATCTATTTAAAAAGGAAAGCATAGAAGCCTAGTTGGTTTTGGGACTTTTTTAAAGTTACTAAATATCATGAATTCATTAAATACTTTGTTTGTATGCAAGTGATCAAATTAGGTGGGCTAGAGGCTGGGCTGATAGATTTAAAAATATTATTGATGAGATGTATCTGAGTGGTATTATTTCTAGGAAAGACCCTCTATAAATAGGTTCTTTATTTGGTGTAATTATTATATTTGTCAGTTATGCACGCTATGCTGTAATGTTTTTGATAATAACTTTTGCAGATGACATGGAAAAAGGAACAAGGTTAATAAGGTTGGTGTTTCAAGGCAAGCTGGGTAGGCTGGTTTAAATGTTGGAGTTGAAAACACCAAATTTGAATGCAGTCAAATGCAAGGTACGAGAATTGGGACTTCAGAATGTAGGGTAAGAGAGTTCATTTTCAAATGAAACAAGAATAAAAGAGTTAAAAGCCAAAACCACCTCAAAGTGCATGGCCTGGGCAAGAAGGCCAGTGTGCTACTGAGATGACTAGAAAGGAGAGCAGCAAGTAGAAGCGGGGACATGAGCATGGTATGAGCTGGAATACGTGGCACTGATCAGGTTTCTTTAAAATATTCTGCCTTTTGTTCACTAAGAGATTGTGTGAGATGCAAAAAAGTGTTCTGAGGGACTGGCAATGAGATTTAAACCAAGCTTAAATAGTGCAGTTTATGAACTTGCTGAAAAGAAAATTAAGCAGCACGTATCACTGTTGGGTGGAGAAGACATTACACTGGGAACTCCCCAGCTTGTCTGAGAATGGAATGGTATTTTCTAAAAACCAGCAGTTGATACTAGATGGGTTCACCTTGTAAAATGCAGTTTATTGTAAATAAGTGTTGGAACAGCTGATGCAAAAGGCAATGGACATAGAACTGGTCCGGGCCTTTAATTTAGATTCAGAGCAAAGCGAATTTCAATTCTGCACTTCCATCATGCAATTTGTTAACTTAGCAATTCTTCTTTTCCCTTCATCTTGAAAGAAGTTTTTCCTATGACTAATAGGAATAGTTCTGATTTAAGATTATTATTATTATAATCAAATTATGTCCTTTAGAGGTCATGAAACCACTTCTCCAATATACATAAATTAGTCAGCTATATTCTGTTTATTCTTTTTTCTCTGAATTGCTTTGAGGAAGTTTAAATTAGCACTGGGAATTGGATAGTTTTCAGAATACACCTGTACTCTGAAGGACTAATGGGAATGAGCCAGCTGTATCTTTCTCATGAACTCAGCTTTGAAGTGGCTGTTGAGCTTAGGGCTACAGTTCAAATCAACAGAAAAGGAAGAGGAAAGCCCTTGAAAACCTTTCTTCTGCAGCACAGGACATCTCGATGCATTTCACCTAGCAATCACTTGCCCATAGAGGCACTTGCTGTGACTTTTTGTCTTCATTCTATGACCTTTGTCACCCAATGATTTAATTCCCCTCTGATTACAGTCAAAATAAATAAATTACAGTTTCATTAGAGGAGTAACTGAGCTAAATCCAGTGTAATGAAGCTGAGACTAAACATTCTAGCACATGAGGCCTGAAGTTCTCTGAAGTAGTGTTGCTTATATTTTCCTAATTGTTTTTTCTTAAAATAACTACTTTATATGAATGTGGCTGCAATTGAGTAAACTTATCATGGATTAGCATTCCTTTCTATATTGGTGGTAAAAATGTTTGGCAATGGCAGATTGTATCATACTGCTCCAGTTCTAGACTGAAATGGCTCTTCCAGCAGACTCAGAGTAACAAAAAGAGGGGGCACAGGTTGTAGAAATAAAATATCAATATAGCCTCACAACCAAAATCAGGGTAGCCCTGCTGAAGCTCAAGGATCCCCAGAGAAGTGCTATGTTAAAAAGGGAAAAATAAAAAAATTACTCATCCCGTTCTCTTAGTTTTAAAGGAGGAGGTAATGAAAGTTCAGTGGAAAACCCACTGTTTCCAGGGAGCTGGTGAATCAAAACAGAAATCCTGGAGAAAGGTTTGAGAGCTGCTGTTGAGGGCAGAAAGACCTATTAATGTTTCTGTTCTAATTTTTAATCTAATGGCACTTGGGGACATGGTTTAGTGGTGAACACAGTGGTGCTGGGTTAATGGTTGGACTTGATGTTAGAGGTCTTTTCCAGCTAAATGATTCTATGATTCTATTTGGGTTCCACAGAAATCCTGACATGAGTTGTGTGAGAGAGCTCAATCTCCTTCCCACATGACTCTGTTTAGACCTGGAGCTTTCAGAAGGTTTCAGCCAGTTGTTCTTAGGCAAAAGAATAGAGAGATTTGCATTTCCATTGCAAGTCCACCTTTAGACGTAAGGAGACCAAAATCTGCATTTTGCAAGGCAGTGATTCAAAGCTGGCACAAATTGAGATACTGGTTCTGGGAGGAAGATGGTCTCTGTCAGGCCTGTGATAGGCATCCCAATACTGCCCTGCAAGCAGCTGAAGAAGGAAGAGTAGAGATGTGGCTTTCCCAAGGTCACGTTGCCACAGCTTCCAATAAAAATTAGAAACTGTTAAAGAAGTAAATATGACGAAGGAAAGAATTTGGCTTCATTGAAGTACCTTAAACAATAGAAGTTGCTGAATTCACTTGTTAAAAATAGGAAGAGAAAAGTATTTTCCCTTATTGACCTCTAAGGACTTGGTGATTTGACTACGTACAGCTGAATCTTTAAAAATTACCCACTAGGAATGATTGAGAAAGGGAGAACTTCAGCAGATTTCTCTCAGATATCACTGGTTTACAGTGTGGAATCAGTTTGAAAGGGACGAGCATAAAGAGCTAATATCATTTGATGACGAGGCATTTTAGGCATTGCTTTACTCTGATTATGGCTGGTTTTGTTTGTTTGTTTGATTTACTCTGCCTGAAATCAAGCCATAGTGGCTTACAAGGACATTCAGTTTACTTTCTCACATAAGGGAAGGAAAAAGAGACAGCTATGTCAAAAAGATGAGCAAGATAAGCAAATATAACGCAGACTTTCATGTCTCTTTGTCCTGCAAACTTCAAAATACTATTGTTGACTATGCAATTAGTGTGTTAATTGTTTTTAGTTCAGAGTTTACTTAAATGAAAGATCAATTAATAGTAGCCAAAATAATAGTTATTCTGACAGATAAATGTTTTTAACCAAGGCATTCTAGAAGTTACTGAATTTTCTTTACATGGGATAGTATTTATCTTTTTTAATGCTTTTCTACAGTGCTGCTAAGATCAGGATTAGACAAAGGATCAATGTTGGCAAAGATGTATCCTGCTATGTAAATAATAATACACTGGTTATCAGGCAGCAAAGGACTGGAACCTCAGAACCTGGGAGCTGCAGAATATAACTGACAGCCCCTGAATCCTCCTGCTCTACAAGGGACTACCCTCAGCTCACAAAGATTTGGGATGTCTGGTGCGTTGGACCACTGTGTCTTTCAGCAGTGAATGAAAGTTGATTTATTTAGTATAGAGGTGTTAACCTAAAAGACTTGTCTCATTCTTACTAGTCTTTATCTTTGGGTTGGTGAAGGAAAAATGAAGACAGAAGCATGCCCTGACCTAGATGCCTGAGCACCATCCATATTTAACTCTGTGTAGTTTGAAGGCTGAACAGTCTTTTGCCTGTGAGAGCTTTGTAGCGTGCAAGTTCAAAATTTGGACATGGAATACATGACCTGAAGAGCTTTGATTACTGCTCAGTAAGTCCTCTGTGGAAACAGCTACAGACACTAGAGATCTGAAAACTTACCTGAGACACAGGCTTCTTATTCAGGTAATTGTGAGCTCTTATATTGTAAACTATGCCCAGATGACTAGGAACATCTTGGAGGAAAAGCAAGAAACCAAAAGGGAATCTGTATTATTTCCTGGAAGCACCCAAATGATGGAAATAAGAGGAACAAGAATACAGAAGCTGGAACATTTTCTTTGGTGGGAACCAAAGAGATCTATTGAAAACTTTTAACAGGTCATCCACCCTTTTGTTACCCTGCAGTTATTAAGCATATTTCTAAAATTTCAGGTAAAGCAAAATACAAGAAGCATCACATTTCTATAAAGAACTACATCTGAATTATTTTTCTTTTTTTCCCCATAAATATAGGCCTTTCAAAGACTTGAAAAGACATTAAAACCTAATGAAAGTAAATATAGTTTGTTTGACTGGTCTGGGCCAATGTCAAATAAGGAGGACAAATATAAGCTACTTGGATCCAGAATGAAATGGAAGTGATGAATTTATGCCTTTTAGCTAAAAGTGAGTACTGCCTGTACCTTCATGTGTTGCCAGAGGGGATGGCCAGTCTTGCGAACATGTTCGTTGTAGTAGGTCTTTCCAGATTTTGTGTTAGCCAGTTCTGCATCTGTGCTAAATCAATATCACAACTGGTGCATGCTGGGGGCAATTTAGGAGAGGTTTGGGGAAATAAAAAAGAAAATAAAAAAGGCACCTTATTGCTTTTAGTGCTAATGGTACATTTATTATGCTGAACCATGAATCTATTTCGCCTTATACTGTTCTTAGGCATCAATAACTCATAGCTTGGAGGTCAAGGTACTACCACTACAATTTCTAGAAATGTTCTGATGGATGACTGACAACTTAACTTAATCTCCAAAACTAAGTGTGGTTTCTTTCTTGCTCTTAAGCTCATAAAAGCTAGTTTAGGGAGATGCTACAAATAATTAAAATTTAAATTCAACATCCTGGAATCAGTGACAGAAGAAAATTCAACAGAAAAGCCTGCCAGTACTAGTTATTTTCAGTTGATAAAGATCATTCATTTACTCAAAATAAATAGGCATATTTATTGAATGGTTAATTAACTGCTTTTTCATTTTTCAACTTTTTTCTTTCCTCCTATTTTTGCCATTCTCTTTTAGTATTAATATGCAAAACAGCAGATGGTTTTTTTATGAGATAAGTACAAAAATAGTCACTTGGGAAATCAGTTTATGGGCACTCTCAGAGGTATAATAGGCAACCCTATAAATCTTACAAAGAATCTTGAAAAGGAATTTAAAAGACTATCGTAGCTAGTTTTATTGTAGAGGAAGAGATGTCAAAGAGAAATGAAAGAACAGTCCATGAATATTAAGATTACTGTGACCTTGACCTATTTAATGTTCATAGTTTAATTGTGGAAGGTTTTTATGCTTAATTGGATTATAATTTTTCAGTTATTTTCTAGGATAATGTATATTGTTAAATATCAGAAACTGCATGTTAGTACAAAATTACAAAATTAGCGATACCTATCTGAGGAGTATCCACTGAATTCAAGAATTTAGTGTTCACCTTTCATGAATGGAATAGTTCATCATTTGGAGGAAAATCAGGGACCTTCTTGTAAATATGTAGCATACTAAATATTGTAAAATACTAAAAAAAGAAGGCTTGAAAACATTGACACATCTTAACATCTAAATCGTACAATTTAAGATGTTTGGAAATATGACTGCTTTTTAAAATACTCTTTAATTCAGTTGCAAGTTTGGTAAGGTATCATTTAAGCACAAGAGGGTATTTAGAGGTGTACTTCTGCCTATTTGAATATTGGCATCAGTCAGATACCAGGAAGTTTAGTCAACTAAAGGAGAAAACCATTCCTCTTTGACGAGTTCTCCAGTGATTTTCGTTGTGATACAACTGTGTCAAATAATAAAAAATATATGCAGAGTAAATTGAGATCTTGAGCTGTTAGATAATACTTGAAGAAAGAAATCAAAAGGTTTTGCTACCTGTTTCAAAAAGGAGGTATGTGATACGCATTTATAGGTTTTGCTTACCAAAGTAGCACATGCAGCGAAATGACCAAAGTCCTCAGAGACACTTGGGTAAAGGACTCATATATGGAATCCCCTGCTCCTCCTTTTCTAAGACTATGTGTTATCAAGACTAAATACAGGAGTTTATTTTTTGAAGACTTTGAGCCATTGTTTACACATTTCAGCATGACTCACTTGTGCAGGTTGTTCAGGAACACAAGGGATAAATAATTTTGAGAGAAGAAAGAAAGGTCAGAGAAGGACAGAAAAAATGCCAAAACCCTGCACCACAAGATATTGTAGCTGTCTCTTCAGTCCCTGATACCAGAGCATTTTAGTGTTTCAGCAGATCCCAAATGGAATCTATATTAGAATGAGCAAACCTCAAGCAATGATTTATTTATGTGCGAGGCATCTTAAGAGCAAGGTGTCTAAAAAAAATTGTCTTGTTTAGTCAAGGTCGTTGGCAGGAGTAAGGTCTATGAGGTACTGCTTCCTTCATTTCAGCATGGAATAGAAAGGACCTTGTGGAAATAAACTCAGTAAGTAAGGGTAATTTAGTGATAAGCATGGTAAACATCTAATGCCATATTTTCCATAAAAGAAAAATTCCAGAACTTGGTTCATAGGCTTGCAGTCTTCTGTAATAATGACTAGCATTATCTTCATAACATGTGTAGCAAAAGAGTTTAGATTGTTTTGTGCTCCTCACGTTAAACCCCCAAACATGCATATTTTCATCTCCATCCTCATGAGGGGTTGTCTAGTCCATTATTCTTTTCCAATCAGCAGATTTTTCTACAGTCATTTTCAAAAGACTACAATTTTTAAAAGAATTTTTTTTTTCAAACTGCATTTACTTTATTTGCTTTGACTCTCTATCTGCTGAGGCATCAGAATAATTAATTTCCTAGTAGGGTATTATATAAACTTGACTTATTTTCTTACCGCTCTCAAGAATTAGACATTACTACTCACATTACCAGTGCATCTGGCTCAGAAAGAGTCTTTTGCTGAAAGTCCTACATGTCAGCAATTTCTGTATCAATTCGTGTTCAGATAGTCTTGACTTGCCAGCAGATCAGACCCCAGGAAAAATGCTTATATGAGTTACTGTAAACTGAAAAGTACTGTGGCATGCTGGAAGAGCAATTTGGCTAGTACCTGAGAGAAGTAAACAGTTTTTATACTCCAGACAAGAGCTATGGCTCTCAGGTGTATTTTGAATGACAAAACTTAATGTTTGGAAACTGTTACAGTGGATTTAATTATCCTCATGAGAACAGACTGTGATGAGGCAGTACTTGTTCTCCAGTTGGATATACAGTTATAGGAAATACTATAGAAAATAAGGCTGGAAGACTTTGAAGGAACATGCAATTCAACATTTAGCCCAAAGATGGAATCAGTTGTATCAAACTTAGACGAGTTTGCCTGAACTGCAACATCAAGCAAACTCTATATTGCCTTTGCAATGCTGCCAACCAAATTTGCATTCTGTTCATTTAGGTAGCCTTTTCTCCTCAATTTCTGTGTGTTGGGTTGGGTTACCTGCAGTTTATCAATGAGCTCTATTTATTTTTATACCTGATGCAGTCAACATTTGGTTATCTCTAGTCGGATTGTCCTGTCCAGTGGCATGGCTGTGGAGGCACCAGAGCTTGCTTTAGGTGAGTACCTCGTCTGCTTTGCTGTTTAGAGTCCTGTGACCAACAGAATTGCTATGTTTTTGCACCTTAATTAAACTGCCTTTGTATGTTTCCAAAGGCTAATACAGGTCATGATATTTTCAACTCTTGATTAACCCAGGGCAAGTATGTAAACAGATTTTTTTTTGTAAAGCAAGCACTCTTATTTAACACTTGAAACACCAAAAGTAGAGGTTCGTACATATAAATTATATCAAGTTTTAATAGGGACTCCTCATTAGCAGTCTACACCAATATGTGAAAAAATAAATGCACCAAGGTGTTTTTTATGTTATTTTCTAAAGATTGGAAAATCAGTTACTGATTTCAAATACAGCAGTAATTTTTTTTTTAAAAATTATTCTTAAATTGTATTTTACTTGCTTTTATTTTGTTTCCACATTCTAATTAACTCAGGATATGCTAGCTGTAGATTTTATAAGTGATCTGCCTTTTATATCAAATGCTTCTGATTTTTTTCTTTTTTTCCTTTTTCCTTTTTTTTTTTAATTCTCAAGAAAGGAAAAAGGAAAGCATTCAACAAGGGACAAGGAAAACATATATTTCAAAAACCAGTGAAAAGCAAGCAGCTGATTACCTGATCAAATTCGATACAAACGTCATTGTAAGTTTATCTTTAAAGGAGAAATATTAATTAAATAGATTTCATAAACAAAAATTTGGGTTATTTTTATCCCTTTCACTTTCAGCATGATTTTCACTTTTGAGATCAGAGCTCAAGTCACATTTAGTCTGCTAAGGACATAACTAAGAATAATAGTCCCTGCCCCTAACCTGACTTCTGTAAACCTCAGTCAGTGTTCCACATTGAGACTAAAACTTTTCTTGACCTGTCTTTTACTGTTGCCATAGGATTTTATGTCCAATTGCATTTACTCTTGATTATGTCTAGTTGAGCAGTCTCAAATACAACCACAAAACTTAGGACAATCCATCTTGGTGAAACATTTGCCTTCTTTTGTAAAGAGAAACTATCAATCAAAATATTGATTCACGAATAATTTGTATATGTATTAGGTACTTAACACTCTTTGCTTACTATTGAAGTATTAAAATGAAATAAATGATGGAATACAAGTTATATGCAGTAATTTTAATTTCTATAAAGTGCTTTTCCTAAACAAGGTTGTGTAGGTTTTTAATGGCTGGCTAAGCCTGAATACTTGTTTCTCCTGTTGTGCCCTGCACGGAAGTGCTGATATGACCCAAACAACAATAAACTAAGAAATATACTAAGGCTTCTCTCAAAAAAAACCTCCAAAAAATTCCAAAGACACACCAGAAATGACTGTAAATATCTTCACAACAGAGAATATATCTTACCCATCATTTTCTTGAAAAATCAAATCTCTGTAATACAAGAAGTTTAACCCCTGTAACACCATTTACAACAGGTAAAAAATGGTTATTTTCCAGAAACTAACCTGCATGCAGTAAGATTTACTTGAGGGAATAGCAATTCCCTTTGGAAATTAATCCCAGACTTTATCTTATACCAATGCTTTCCTTCTACTCACCCCAGTAAGAAATGCACAGACAGAGGTGTGCAGGAGCAGTGTGTGTCTCTCGGTGCTCTGCCTTGCTGCTGCTCTCCTCTCAGCGGCAGCCGAGCAGTCCTGTGGGCACAGTGTGACAGGAGCTCTGCTGCCTTGAGAGCAGGTACAGCTGCAGCTTTAGCGCTCGCTGGCTGCCTCACATTTGTAACACCCTCACTCCTTCCGGTCATTCGTTCCAGGGGAGGAATGACACCAGCATTTCTGAGCTGTTCTTGTGTTTTCTCCCACAACAGTCAGGGAAAGCAGACTTCGTGATCTCCATTCTAACTACCAGCCTGCCTGCTGCCAGTTCTCTCTACTTCTGCCGGTGATGACATTCAGCTTGCTCCTCCACACAGGATACAGCACTGATTCCTCATTATGTAAGGCAGTCTAGGTCAAGTGTAGGAGAGACACTGCTGGCCTGAGCAAGCTAGTGGATTGCTCCCTCAGCTTCATGGGGTCTGGAAGCTGGATCCTGATCTTTGCTACATCTTCTTGGGTGAGTGTTTTTGCATGATCTAAATGGTTACTGTGCTGCTTTTCTATGCAGATAGCTGTCAGCCATGCCGTGAATTGCAGAGAGAATTTCTTAGGTGAAACTAGCTCTGTCAGCATGATTGAATTAACATAGTAGTTCTTCTAGGCATCTCAGCTCTAAGACACTTTGCAAATAAATAAATCATAAATCGGGTTTGTTAAGAAACGTCCTTTCTAACCATATGGGGATTAGTGTTAATTTGACTGATTAAGCAGTGAATTAAATCCATTTGCTTGAAGATGGTGTGGGAAAGCATTATTGGATATTGCTATTAGCTCTGAGAGGTTTACTGCAGTTCTTGGCTGTTGCATCTTTTTAGCCTAGCAAATTACAAATACGCTTCTCCTATTAAACTTAACAAAAGAAACAAAAATGGTATTTAATTTTCTTGTACTCTATGGTTATTTTTTGAAGTAGCAATTTAACCCAGGATGCTGTTTGCTATGTACTGCATAAATGTCTGAATCTTTATGCTTCTGAGATATGTAAGGTGAATACTGCAGATAAAATTACATTTAGTGACTGCTCTGCAGAATGCCAGAACAGTACATGGGAGCTGGATTTATATTAGAGGGTAGTGTTTATTCATGCACCATTTTTTGTATTTCAGCCCTGCTGAAAATCAGCCTGTAACAAAGAATAGGACAGGTTTGTCCTTAATTATACATACTGGGTATTGTCAGGTGCTGGAATGTCTGATCATACTGGAATGCAGTAGAAGAGGCCCTGGAAAGTAACAGCATACCACTGATACTGCAGTATCATACAGGGAAATTTCAACAAGGCTGGCTTGCTTGCTAAGGGCAGATGCTGTCCAATAAATCTGAAAACATTTTTAACACATTTGAGAGATTAATTGGAATACTTGTCTTTATGTGCAGTACCTTGGACAGCAACTTTTTTGTTCTGTTGTACAGTGAGTCTCCTTCATGGGACTCAGCAAATTCTGAAAATTAATACAAATTTAAGATACATTAATGAATTAAAAAACACTGGGAATATATAGTAAAAAAAACCAAAAAAACAAAACTGAGAGGAACTTTGGTCAGCATTGTATCAATGCATTGTATTTAACAGCTTACTGCCAAGATTTCTTTTAATACTGACTTTAAAATAGTGATGTTTGTATTGAGTTATGTTAATGATTGTCAAAGTATTAAATTAAAAATGCAAAATTTTTGGAAATCTACAATATGGCATTGACAAAATTTTCATGTCTAATAGGTAACTGCTCCCTTTGAGAGTAAATGCCAAGGTCCCTTGTATGAAAATAAGATTGGATATTAATATAAGTTAATATATTAATATCAGATTAAAACTAATTTTGATGGGAAGAACGGAAGCCTGGAAGCCTTTTAAATGTGTTTTTTCTCCTCACAAGAAACTAGTCGTTCTTCATATTGTTCTAGAAATAACTGATAGACTTTAATTTCAGCACTTGTTCCAAGGTGAGGTGAATTGTTTTATCATTTTTTTTATTGTCTTTTGAACCTCTCTTTCTCTGGAAGAGAACTGACAAGCAGTCCATTGTCTTTTCATTGTGGTCTTACCTTACCAGTTACTGATTTTTTTTTTTTTTTTTTTTT
>VXBT01004924.1:1279134-1289986 GCA_013400235.1 Oriolus oriolus
TTTTTTTTTTTTTTTGCTTTAAAAATTTTTGCAAGCTGCAGTCAGTTCTCTTTGGCATCTCAGCATTTTGTTACAAGATGTGTTTCAGTGTCCTTATATTTTCGGGTGTTTGCCAGTTTGTTGGGGGTGATTTTGTTTAAATTATTATTAAATATTTTCCCCTTAACTTTTTAGAAGATAACAGAGGTTATGTTGTTCCTTCTCATGGAAGACATATTAGACTTTAATACAAAGCTTAAAGCAAGCACTGCAGGATTGTACAGTTTTCCTTCCCATAGAGAAGCTCTGCTTAAAGGCTAAATGCTTCACTCAAACGTTTTACCAAAGGAAGAAAGGCATTCCTCTCTTTTGCCTCTCTCTCCCTCTGCCCTTAGTCTCTCTGGTCAGGAGCATTGCTAGGAGCTCTTACTTTCGTCTAGATACTGACCAGGACTGGTTGTAATGCTCCAGATATGGCTCGGTTCATAATCTGAACCGTCTTGCTTTTTCAAACAGCACAAGAAATTTGCCAGGTGGACTTCAAGCTCTTTCAGCGTCTTTTCTCAAATGGATTTCTTCTCTGCTGCTTGTCTGAGGTATGTGCTTAGAAGAATCCCACTGTACTAATTTACCTGGGATTGGGCTGTTTGTTCAGCCCCACTTTGAGAAAGCTATTATTACTCACTCAGCAGTATTTGAAAATGGATTGGTGTTTTCTGTTGCTATTGAAAACCTCTTCAGTTGTATTTTTTCCAGAAATGCTTATTTTGTCGTTATGGTGTCAGACTCCTGAGCTGTATTGGCTGATGTTAGTGTTGCATTTTTGTACTGCAACTACCTTGTTTATTGTGTTTTTCATGCCTTACCAATGTGTTAATGTCAAATACAAAAAAGCTGTGCTAAAAATTACTCTGAAATCTAATGAGAAACAATGACAGATGATTGCTGCCAAGACTCACACCCTGATAGTTTATTCTGTTGAGCCTGGTTTGTGTGATCTTGAATATTTGCTGAAGTATTTAGACACAGGGAAGCAAGTTAGAGACAAATAGCTTTAAACTGGTCGTCCTCAGTTTGCCAGGAAGTTTTCATTATTTTGAAGGAAGTATCAAGGGGAGTGGGACAGGGAATTAAGAGCTTGCATAAGGCATAGTCCAATCAGAACAATTCTACTGAAATTCTAGGAAAACAACAGCAATTTGCATACTGTCTGATACCAGAAATAAAGTATTTTATAATTCTGACTATGATGACTTACAGAAAAATTATATAGATAAATGTATATCAAGAAAACATATATCCTATCAGCTGTTTGAAACAATACTTTATATAGTATATAAAGATGCAAGGGTAGTTTATGATTGATCACTGAAATCTTTGTTGAAATTACCATATTAAAACCTAAACTTGCTTTGAAGTTTCAGAAGTTGTAAATGTCAACAGCTGAGAAGCTAAAATCAATTACAGATTATTTTATTCTTAAAATGAAGATGGCCTTGAGCTAGAAAACCTTCACAATGTTTATAAATATGACTTCTCAATGCACTACCCCAATGCCAAGCAGTTTAAAGGACTTGTTTAAAGGTTGCTGACTTTTAAGGATGGCAGTGCTGCTGCTATCCATACTGCACTGCATCCTTCCAGCATGTGAATTCTACTTACAGAGTTTTGTACATTCATGACACAACAAAATACAGTTAAAGGGCAAACCCACAAAGCTTAGCACTGAATTTTGTCGCTTAAATGATATTTTACAAACCCCTCTCTATCATTTTTGGCTGCCTGAAATTGAAGAACTGAGATTAATTAAGTGTGAGAGTTCTCCTGCCTTTGGTTATGAGAAATAGTCTGTTAATAATCTGGAGAAGTGGTTACTTTGCAAATTCTTTTGAAAAGAGTCAGAAATCTTGATCTTAGTTTTCTGTGTGCATTTAGAACTGTGATACTCTTATGGATTAATGTAATTTCCTTCATTTTATTCATCTTGTGAACTCCAGTCCAATCTCATCTGTGGGAAAACATATTGGGTCTTTTGGGCTAAATATCATGAAGAGATTTGTGGATTGTTTTGCAGTAACAGAAACATTTTCTGTCTTCTTTTTCTCCACTGATACCAGCTTATGTAGGTGGGAGGCAGTGGGATCCCTCAAGAGTCCTGTATTGGACCTGTAGACTTTCTGTTGATGTCAGAATGACTACAGCAGAAGAAAAACCAAATTAAAAATTGAACAATATTTATTCACACTTCTAAACTGAGACAACCAGTGTCAGGGAGATTGTATGACATACTAGAGAAGGAATACCATTAGGCTTTTTTTAGCATAATACTTTAGAGCACTTAAGAGATCCCATTGCTACAAGAGAAAAACAGATTCCAAAGCTGAAATATTCTAAAATGTGGAAAAAAAAGAACCTTTGAATAAATTTGAACCATTAAAATCTACAGTTGATGTTTCTGACTGAACATAATATTGTGGGGAGATGGGGAATATCATGCAAGTTTTCCGGATGTTTTTTTCCCAAAGCTCAATAGTTCTGGTATGTTACTTCCGTTTTTCTAGTTGTAGGTTTATTCTTTGTAGATTTCTATACATAAAAACATATAGAAGTTGGATGAAAATTTGGTGTGAGTGAAGTAATTAGTTAAATGATAAATGTGGACATAGAAATCATCACCCTTTCCATACAGGGTTAGTCCAACTTCTGCAAAATACACTGATCTCTTTTTATTCAATATTAGTAATATTTGTTGAAAGGATCACTGTGATGTCTTACTAAATACATGGGTGTTCAGTGTTTCAGGCTTGCTGTCTTTTACTGATTATTGTGTCATTATTTCTGTCTCTTCCATTTTCACCAGTATGTGGTGGTTTCAGGTCCCCTTTCATATTCTTCTGAAATACTGTTTATCTCTGAAAAAAATAATTGATTTTATTTTGCAATTGTTAAAAAAAATCTGGGTGGAAACATTCCCTGCCATATTAAATATCACTTTAAAATTCACAATTCTGATTCAGCCACCCTGCTATTTATTGTTGTAATTTATCAGCCCCAGAAGCTCTGTCTCTCCTTCCTCTTTCTGCTATGAAATTCTCATTTTGTTGCATTTTCAGAACCCAAGTTTTCATTGCTTTGTCTCAGCAGTATCTAGTGGATCTCTAACCATCCTTCAAGTGCTCTATTTTAAAGTGTTTCCATCCTTCTTTTTATGAATTTCCTCTTTTTTCTGCAAGTCTCTGCGAAAAGAACAAAACCCTTATATTTTTAGTCTCGGGAACATCCCCCTCAGTTTGAGCTTCCAAGCTCTATCCCTTCTAATTCCCTCTATCTTTGCAATTTATATCAGTACCTTGAAACATGCAGACCAATCTTCTTCATCTTTCTCTTACTCCTTCAAGAGACTCTCCAATTTCCTTCTAGCACTGGCTTTTTAAAATTACTTTGTAACACAAATCAAAAAACTGATGATCATCCTCCTCGTAAAACTAAGCAAAACCAAACAAAAACTCAAATCCTGTGAAGGTCAGAAATAAAAATTTAGGAGTAAATGCAGAGGCCTGTGTGACTCAATTATTTAATAACACTATTTAATAACAGCATTGGTCAAAGAAGACGAATCTAAGTAGCAACTACAGTGCTGCTACCAAATGTTGTTTCCTTCAGAGTGAGAGCCTTCATTTTTTTTAATGACTGTAAGTGTTTAACCTCTTTGTTTAAAATTATTGTTGAATTTATTTGTTAGGAGGAAATTGTGATGGAGATATTTCTGAATGCAGATGATAGGTGCTCCTCTTAGGAATGTCTCTGCAGGGGTCTTTAAGTGCTTTGCAGGATCCCTGGACAAAGTCCACACATGAAAACACAAGTGAAGTGGCTGGTGGATCATTAGAAGCTGAATGCTGAAGATTATTTTTGTTCTCTATGTCCATAGTGGGTGGGACAGGAAGTGAAGATTTGAGAAATGGGCTCACCCAGACGGGATGTGAGGATGAACATTTTACTAGAGAGGATAGCGAAGAGCTGCAATAGAATGTCAGGATAATCTCTGAAATTTGTCCTGAAGGTCTGTAGGAAGAGGTTAGATGAAACATCTGTTGGAAAATAGGTATAGCAATCTTGCCTCGGGCTGCAGGATGAACTAGGTGGTCTCTGATCTTTTTTTTCCAACCCCGTTTTTCTGGGAGTCTACAAAAAGACGTAGATACCTGAGGTATAACAGACAGTGTACAGTAAATTATATAGGGTCCCAAACAGACCTACTCAAACCTATCTTCACTAGGATTGCCTAAAAGTATATAAACATCCCCTGAAAATATTTATCCTATGGTGTATACACTCTGCAATGCTTCAAGTATATCTAGAAAGAGTAGAAAATAGGTCCTAAAAAGTTACTTAATTTCCTGGTGTTTCTTTTAGCTTACGTAGTGTTTACTGGTAAACCATAGCAAGTGTGTGAATGTAAGGAGTAGAAAAAGGGTATTTGCAAATCTGATCAAATTTCCATACTGTCAGGAGAATAGTATACATTTAATTAAAAAGATTTTTAAATCGATAGTTTTTCTTTATAGAAAGAACCAGGACACTTCAGAATCTGATTAAATAAAGTGAGTGTACCGGAGCTATCTCAAAGTTCTATTTTTAATGTTCATATTCAGTATTTTTCACAGCTGAGAAACCCAGTCTGATACATTTATTTTCTAAAATGAAACCTAAATAATGCCATATATATATCACTTGAAATGTGTGGTGATGGATAGAGACAGAGAACTACTCAGAACTCAATACTAGCTACACTGACAATGCTTAATAGAAAATGTTATGCAACAATTTAATTTTTTTCCTTAAACATTAACTATGTGATCCAAGTGTAATCTAGAAACCTTGCATCTGGGTATTTTTGCCTTCAGTTCAGTTTATTTTCTGTTTACACACACTGGGGGCATAAACCAGAAAGGATGATCCTTTATTATGTTTTCATGACTTGGTATTGTCTCAGAACAAAATACATTCCAAATCAACTACTCTGAATTAATGATGCATTTTGTCTGAAACAAAAATTTTTACTCCAAGAAAAATTATCTATGTATTAAAATATACTTTTTCTTACTCATTTTGGCTCAGTCAAACACCAGGACTAAGTGGCATTGGGATACCCTGTGTCTGCAAGGGTCTTGTGTTTACCAGTCCAGTGGCTGTTTGCACCCTGTCAGCAGGGTACTGCTGCTGGGAGCTGACTCTTGAGGCGTGTTCCCAAACTCCTTGGGAAACAAAATGAGAGCAAATTGCACCAGGATCAGCTCTTTTTAGCCAGACAGGGGATTCTGTCCCCAGATCCAGGAGTATTTCGTATCACTGATTAATCTATTGGCTTCTAAGCTACAGAGAAAACAAAATAAATATTATCCATACAAATATATATAATGAAAAATGCATATGGTTACCTAGGAAGAGATAATTAAATTTCATTGAGCAGATTTTTTTAGAATAGAGTTTTAGAATAAGCTTAATAAATCCACAAACTACTATAACATGTTAATCGAGTAGATACAAAATGTTGCAACTTCTGATTTAAAAATTGCAAAGGAAGCAGCACAATACTGTTTAAGAACAGTTTATAGTAGGAAAAAAGAATTAAAATGTATACCTTCTTCTTCTTCTTTCATGAAACCTAGTGTTATGGAGGGACACACCTTCAGAGAGATTAACTTTAATACTAATTAAAAAATTTTAATTTTAGTCTAGAAGATTGTTAATAAATACTTACAGGAAATGCAAAACCAATTTAGAAAGCATCTTGCTAACTGAGATGCCAAGCTGGACTTAATTGAAACAAAAAATTGTTTTATTTCTTTTGAATAGTTCTGAATATTTACATGGAATCCAGTGTACATGAATCATTAAAATTCATTACTATTTGAAGGCAGACTAAACTATTTTTTTTTAATGAGTGATGGATAAGATATATATACGGTCTGAGAAAAGGAACATATGGAATATACCTAAAATATGCTGAAAAACAGTATACTCTAGGGCACTGTTTCTGGAACTGTGGAGTTACGTAAAACTATATTTACTGGACACACCTAGATTAAGAAGTCTTGCCCGATGTTATTTCAGCATGTTGGTGTCTGCTTTTTGATAGCAAATATAAAATTGCCTGCAACATTTTACAGAAGCAAAATTTCCACCCACCTGAGCTACATATCTGAGAAAATTTTGCAGAATGTCTTTATTCTAACACAATAGCTGATCTCCAGAGGTGCCTTCCCTCCTAAGCCTTTATAAGCCTGTAATACAAAACCACATCCTAGGAGTGAAGGGTGGAGGTTGTCACCAGCCTGTTCATTTCTAATAAGGAACAGCTATGCACCATGGACAAAAAATGAGAATATAAATATAAATTACAAAATACGTAAAGTCTGTATTAAGTATCTAAAATTGGAAACCTATTTCTTTTAATAGAAATATAAATTAGAAAATTTGGAAATGCTAATGTAGGTGTAGTGTTGCATCACGAGGTATGAGGAATGCTCTGAATTGTTGTATTTCATGGGTGGGACATAGAGCAGACAGAAGTTTTCAGCTTTACTGACATGCACGTGCAATGAGACTAGGAAAAAAAGCCTTAATTACTATAAGTACCTTTTAAGTAGAATTCCAATCGAAGATTACTTTTATTCAAACTATTTTAAGGTTTTTATTTAGAAATCTTTTTTCGAAACTGTTCTCTTACAAAGAGCCATTGACTCCTGTGCTCTGCTAACAGCAACACCTGCCAAGGGTGTTCCTGCAGTGAGCTGAGGATGAGCAGTTTAGAAGGGCACACACATTCTGTGGTGAGTTTTTAAAAAACTGATGAATGTTATATGTGCTGCCAGTCCCAAGGATTCTTGCAGTTTATGGGAATTCTCGGCCTGCTGCCTGGTAAGAGCCCTTCCCCTCTCTTTCAGCAGGGCAGCTGGTGGTTTTGCTGTGGGTGATGTGCTGTCCAGCTGCTGCTCAGCCTGCCTGAGAGTCTGGCACTTGGGGGCGTTGACCTCAGACTTGCCCTCTGCTTTCCCCTCAAGCAGGTTTCTGTACATCTGTGAAGTTTAAGTTCAGACTACTACTGAACCAGCACTAAATAATACTTAATGGTTCTGCTGGGAGAAACAAAAATGCTTACTGCCTGAGAGTAGAGAATGATAAATTATGAGGCATGCTAGCAAGAGAAAGCAAAGTAGCTGATACAGTACCACCTCTCTTATGTCTGCATGCCTAATTCCTGGACAATATCTAACAATGAGTTTTGGGGAAGAGAAAAAACAAGCTGAGGAAATACGAATTAATCCATTTTTAAAAATGCAGAGGAGAAGGAAACATCTTATTTTTAAAAGCTATTTCTTTATTGTAAGACAACCTGTCTTCAGGACATTAACCTGTGTTTAACTCTGTAATAGTGTTTTATTCAAAATTTTATCTCTCTTTTTCTTTGACTGCCTTACAAATAGTATTTCTCTGCATGTCTCAGCGTGACATTTATTTTTCAGGGTTATATGCTTTGCAGAATTCTGAAATGCAGGAAATTGGTCTGTTTTGGGAATAGTTTTTTCCTCCTGTGATGAAAGTAAGATTGACTACGAGATAATGTTGAAATTTCATACGATACATCTAAGCTAATACATTTAAGTCTGTATTTTGGTGCTGAGGCAAAAAATATGATGTCTCCATACAGAGTGACAAGAATTTTATACTGACTTTTGTGTGAATTCTTGATTACTTAGCACTTTGGAAAAGGATGGCTTATGCCTTTAGCTGTCTGTTCAGATAAGTTTCAGATAGGAAATACGAGCCATTTTCTCTCTTTCATGTGAGAAAACATTGTGAAGATGGCTAAATAATGGCTGAGGGTAGTGCAACTGTGATTAGCAGTATTTTGAAGTGAAGTTCACAAAGTAAGCTGTCTTTCTTTCTCTTTAGTGGTCGGCAGGTCTGTGTTTCTCTGTAATGTTTCTAATTCAAGTGGCTTTGCTGAAGCAGTAATTGTTAACTGCTTTGGAGGATTAAAACAAGACAGATTTCAGCGTTTTGAGACATTCGTGTGGCATCTCTGTTAAAATACCATATTGCAGTGCTGTAGGGTGTGAAACTTCTGGAAGTTTCAGGAACTTCGTTGTTAAAAACCTTCTGCTTTCTGGCTCTGTAAGGCTCAGTTCTGAACACATTCCTTCATACTGCTCATCTGAAGTACAACACCCTTGAACTCTAACACTTCTTAACCTCCAGATTCTTACCTGAAAACTGCTCTATTTCGATTTGTGGCCAGCATTATGGGTTGCCCTGGTATGGAGTATGGATACATTTGAATGTCTATAGTAGGCAGGAGTTCAGACATGGAATGTAGGATCCCAATCTGTATGTGCTATTCAAACAGAGAGAGAGAGGGAATTGCTGCTCTAACCATGATACAACCTAAGTATAAGGAAAAAGGCTCAAGTGTCACAGAGGTAAAAAAGACCTTTAAGGTGATGAAGTAGATTTGGGAGCTGAGCAGCCAAACCACTGAAGAGTTTTGGAAGGTATCTTGAAAAAGAAGATGTTAAGAGGTGCATAATCCTAATGAAGGATCTTTGCAGGTATTTGTATTTCCTAAACATGACTGGAAATCTTCAAAATTACCATGTTGATGTAAATTGAAAATTTAAACAACAGAGTTAACATCTAAAAAATGAAATTCAAGATAACGAAGAAAGGCTGCAAAGAGCCTCTGAAAGGTCATTAGTCATCTGCTTTCTGAAAATTTGTACAGGAGGATGATATAGCCCAAGCAACTGGATAGAAAATAATTCTGAATAAGGGCAGGGTTTTTTGATAAGGGCAAAGAAATTTTCTTGTTTCTTTGTAGGAATGATGGAAAACAGACCTTAGATATGTATGGCAGCAGGGGGAGTATGATTTAAACATAGTTTGGCTCAAAAACTTAGACAAGGACATTTGACACATACAAGAGTCAGATTCATTATGACTGCTAGTAGCACAAACTCCACTAACCTCAGCAGCCCTTAGGCTTGGTTGCCTTTCATGTGCTGAGCTGCTGTGTTAAGCACTCATAGTCTGGGATGAATCACTCCATCTAGAAACTGAAGACATTTACACCAGCAATGGCAGCCGAAGGAAATCTGAAATAATTAAGACTTAGGTCAACTGGACTACATATAGGATAAATAGGATAATTCTGAAAAGAGTTTGGAGACTAAAATAGCTACAGCCATCCATTCTTCCTGCTTTCAGCAGGGTTCATGTGGTTTGATGCTATTCTGAAAAGGTAAACTTCACAGGTGTGTAAACCCATTTACCTGCAGTGTGAACATAGCTGTCTGCTGTTCATGGCACAAAACCAAAAGTAATTCAAGAGGGACTTTGCTTGAAAAGCTCAGATATCTACAGATTTGGAGATTTGAAAGCATACTGTCTCCCAAGGCCAGAAGAACTGCCTGTAAAAGGCAATACAGGAAAGTTCATGTTGCCTCAAGAGCAGCTTGTGATAGAATTCAGTTTTGGCTGCACTCTGTCAAATATAGTACATATGTACCCTGAGAAAAATAGGTAGTAAAACAGAATCTTAACATTTCATATTGCTGCTGATAAATCTATGTGCTCATGTTTCAAAACTAACAAGCTAAGATTTGATGATGTAATAGATTGCACTTTTTTTTTTTTTAACTGAGGTCCTTTCTTCTTAGGGGACACAGTCACTAAGGGGATAGGCTTTTAAAGGTACCTAATCACAGTCTTAGGCTTTGGCCACCTGTTATGCATCAGACCATGGTGTTCGCACTGAAAAAAAAAAGCCTTTTGCTCTGCGCTCTTATCTGGCTTTAACTGTCCTTTTCAGTGGTAACAATTTTTATCTTGACTTTAGTGGGGTTTGGAATATTTTAGATACATGCATCTCTTCCTGCTTACTGCCTTGCTACAAGCTTCTGTGGTCAACAGGTCAACCCCAGAACTCTCTCATCACTGAGCCACAGCAAGCCTTACTTCACAACCACATACCTGAAAACACAGCCTTGATGCCATCAAGCCCCAAACAGTCCCAGAGCACTCAGCTTCCAGCAAGCCTGGCTGCCTGGGAAGGCTCAAACAGGCTGGAGGGAGGGAGCTTCATCTCACTCCCTAGGACCCAGTTAAGGACAATGTTAAGCTCACATCCCCCATGGGGTTGCCAGAAAGACAAAAAGATTTCATGGAGGAAAAAGTGTCTGAGCAAGAAAAGTAAGAGAGGAAGGGAGGACAAAAATTTTCATGACATTTTCATACCTCCTGATGAAATTTTAAATATAGAGAAAACAAGGAATTTTAAGAGCAAGAAATATAGAAAACTGCTGTTGTGGTTTGACACTGGCCCAATGCCAGGCACCCACGAGAGCTGCTCGCTCACCCTCCCCTACCACAACTGGGCAAAAGGAGGGAAAGGAGGAAAAAGGGTTAACAGAGGCTTCATGAGTGAGATAAGGAAAGCAGGAGAAATATTTCAAGGGCAAAACAGGCTCAGTCTTAATTACTAAGTGAAATTTATTACTAACAGAATCAGAGGAGGGTAATGAGAAGTAAAACAAGCCCTTAAAACACCTTCTCCCCTGCCCAGGCCCTCCCTCCTTCCCACCCACAACACAGGGAGGCAGGGCAGGGGTTTTTGGTCAGTCCATCACCGAGATTTCCTTCCACTGCTCCGGGAGAAGAGTCCTTCCCTGTGAGGCCGAGGGGTCCCTCCCACAGGAGACAGTTCTCCGTGAACGTCCCGCCGTGGCTCCACTCTCACGAGCAGCAGCCGAACCGCACCTGCTGCAGCGTGAGTCCCTCCCACGGGCACACAGCCCTCCCAAAACTGCTG
>VXBT01004924.1:1290096-1362007 GCA_013400235.1 Oriolus oriolus
CACCATGGCCCGCAGAGGAATCTTGGCTCCTCTCCTCCCCCTCCTTCTCCACTGACCTTGGTGTCGCCAGGTTGTTTCCCTCACATGTTCTCACCTCCTCTTCTCTGACTAGAAGCAAAAAACTCCCTGACTTTGTTTTGATTTTCTTCTTAAATAAGTCATCACAGAGGCATTACCAGCCTCTCTCATTGGCCCAGCTCTGGCCAGCAGCATGTCCATCTCCAGAGCCATCAGCCACTGGCTCCCAGCAGCCTCCTCACAGGAGCTGTCTCTGTGGCCCCCCTGCTACCCAAAACCAGGCCGTGCCAAACCAAGACAGCTACATAAACAGGTGTAACAAACCAACTCCTACTCAAAATTGCCAAGTACTGAAAATTATTCTATATTTATACTTTTCATAGGCTTTTTCCTCAAAGTCAAATTAAAATCTGTTTGATGTCATTTCCACCTGTGATATTAATTCCCCAATTTGTCCTTGACTCACAGTGAATGAAACACGAATATTTTTAGGCTTTTTAACTGTGCATGTTTCCCTCAGACTTAAATGTCCTTCAATTCCTTAGAGCCATGACCCTACAAATTGCATTGATCTCTTCTCTGACAGTGCTCACTGTTGACATACTAAAGACTTGGTTTTCATAACTGGATATTCTTATCTTTATATAGTGCTCTTCCATTCTTGTGCCCTCACTCAAATGCATTGAGAAATTGTTTTTAAAAAAGGAAGTTTCCTACTTTGACTTCTCACGGTAAGCTTGTTTAAACAAATGCTTCTAGATTGTACATACAATGCCTGCAGAAACATTATTCAGCTTTCAGTGTGGTAGGAAATGGTGCCCTGTCTTCAGATGCATTGATCAGACAAGAAGCATGACGTGCTGAGGAATGCCTCTGCTCATTTTTCTCAGCTGGGTATATTGTAAATCAATACCTGACTCTGGGCGGTTGAGTGGTGGAAGCTTTGTCTCATCTGGTAGGGCTACAGCTTGCTTTCACACTGGTCTGCTGTTAGTGGAGTAAAGAGTTACAGGACAACAATTAGTGACTTATAATTTATCTTTAAACTATTTAAGATACTGCCCTGGACACCTGATGCCAGAATACAGAAGGTATTACAACTCACTAGTATAAACTAAAAATTATTAATAGAAAATTTAATCTCTAAAACAACATTAAAAATGACAATTTAGAACAGCAATAAACAGTTTCAATCACAAATGTAAGAGTATTTTCAATTAATGAAAAGACAAAAGTGTGGGTTTGAATGAGAATAGCTGAAAGTACTTTAATCACCAATCACAAATCCTACAAAATGGGAAAACTGCTATTTTTCAATGAGAAAAGTTGAGGCTGAGAGAGATATTATTTGCTCTTTGTCATATCTGACATTATTTGCTGTGGTCTTCAGTTTACCATGTTTCTCCTATTAGAGTTCTCAGCTGACAGGTGGAGCCACATGAACAGATTGACATTATACAGACCTAGTAATATATCAGTTTCAATTCAAGGTGGAATGTAAGGTAGAAAACGTTATTAAATACTTTATTACTTTATCAGCTTCATTAATGCAGTTTAAGTGTACATTTGATGTGCATGGAGTGATATTTATAAGAACTACAGATCTCAAACCTCTTTCCTTTTTTTATTTTTCTGTACCTATATCTGAGAATGGCTTCTTTGAAAAATAATCACTAAATGTGCACTACAATTCCATGTTTAACCACATATCTTAATACTATATTTGATAAAGTAAATGTTGCTTGCTTTTAGCAGATTATCTGATCTTCAGAAAACTACCAGACAGTGGCTCAGAATTTGAATGACTGAACATTTTGTTTCAAAATTTTTGATCATTTATGCTCTTTGTAAGTATATATCAATATTTCAGAATTTTCTAATTAATGGTTTTCCATTTTAAAATAACACATGATATTTGGTGATACCATCTTTGTTTTACATTTTGTCTGTTTTCTCAGTACACTCTATAGTATTAAGTTCATTCATTTTCAAGTATTCTGGGCTGCTAAACGTTTGAAGTCCCTGCACATAACGTATTCTTATTTATTTTAAAGAAGCACACTTCTTCAGTTGTTCCTCTTGACCAATCATAGGATTTAAAAACTTCCCAAAGTTCCAGTACCACTAGATTTCTTAGTCTATAATTTTAGTGCTCTTGGCTTTTGACTGGATTATTTATTATGTCTTTACATTCCCATCAAAAATCAACTTAACATCCTGAAAATTTGTTGTAGCATTAGAACAAAAAATATTAAATGACTGGAAACTCACCGGCATCTCAAAAGACAAAAAACCCCTTGAAATCTTTGCTTTTAAGTGAAAGTCAGTGTGACTAACAGTCTTCACTCAATGGCTTTCAAACTACTGCTTCTACAGGAATGCTAATTCCCAGGCCCTGCCTTTCTTTGCAAATCTGAAGCTTTTTCCAATAAGGCATTGCTCAAAGGATGGGGCAGAGGCAGCAGATGTTGTTGCTGCTGCTTGTAGTTAACCATTTAATAGCAACAACCATTTTATTTTCTCTAGGAATTTTCAAGATTGTTCTCCCCCTTTATGCAACTGAAAATACTGAGTGCCATGTAGGAGGTTTTTAGATTGTAAAACAAGCTAAATATCTAGCATTCAACAGAGTAAATGAACTCTGCAGCTATACTACCTCCAGGGCACAAGGTGCCAGGGCTTGGGCACTGTCACATCTCTAGACTACATCATGGACAGACATGCCTGGACACAAGACTGGGACATCATGGCCTCATGAGTGTCCAGTGAATGAAAACTTTCCAAAATTACATTGGACTATTGTTGTTAATTCCAAGTTTGTTGAAAATCAGTTCAAACCTTATCAGGATATAGGTGAGAGTTATTTACTTGTTTATTTTTGATCAGGTCTGTGTTTTGGAAGGCTTTCCTTTACAGCAGTGATGTGACCTTTCTTAATTTTATTTTTATTTTGAGAACTATATGTATATGTAAAATAGTTTTTGAAGTTAAATAAAATTGTATCTGCAAGAACAGATGCTAATTATGCTACTGTAAAGCAAAATTGCTAATCTGGTAATAAGACACTTCTCACATATTATTAGGTCATTGTTAAATTTAAAGCAGCTTGCTGAGAAACAGCAGAATTCTCTTACTGTTGGTAAAAATGGTTGCTGGTTTGTGTGTTCAGAATCACAGAACTGCAGAGGGCCATGAGGGGAGAACTGCAGGTGAGTTGCGTTAGCAGGATCAGAAGAGGCCGATGACCACGGTGCAGCGCCTTGCCCACACAAACAGAAATGCAAATGTCATGTGTTTACAGACTTGTGCTACATGCTGCATGGCATTAGCATACAGTGTTCCAGTTAATTTGGAAAACACTTGAGTCACGTGTAGCCCATGTAATTGCTGCATCTTGTAAAACCTGAGACAGGCTGAGGGCTGCAGAAGGGGATTGAGGCCATGGAACTATCCCAAAGTAATGCAGTGGCAATAGTTCTTCCTAGGCTGCAGAGTTTGTTTGTGCTTTGAGCATTTCCCATCCCTTGAGCACTCTTTTCTTTCAAAGGCAGTCTGTGAGGTGGATCCCTCCCTTCAGGTGCTGCACTGCAGTGACTTAGCAGATGATAGACACCCAGCTCCTAACACAGAGTGGTGGGGCTGCTCCTGCCTCCTCTCCGCACCGTGCACAAGCATGTCCTGGGGCATGCCATGAGTGCACAGTGTGTAAAAGCAAGGGGGTAAAGTTTCAAAAGATTTACCTTTCATATGGTGTCTGGACTTCCTGTGCAGTATAAAAAGTACAAGTTTCTATAATTTGGGGGGTTTATTACTTCATAGCAGCCCCATCATTGTGCATGAACAGCAGAAACTCTTTTGGTTTCCTTAATTATGATTCATTTTTTCCCCCCGTTATCTTGTGTGTTAAATATGGTCCTGTTGTTCCTGCATCTGCTTCCTTGACCCGGAAAAACCTCAAGAATGAAATCCGTGCTTGCTAAAATTGTTAGAAAGTAAACAATTTTGTCATTATGTCTTTCGGGCTTCTGGCCTTTCCACTGACCATATGAGATAGCAAGTGCCTGAATGCTTTCAATGGGGTCAGGCAACCCACTAATAATTTGAGTATGGCAAAGTCTTTGGGTTTGTTAGCTCTGCAAATTTGACATCATTCCAGGGTATGGAGCAATTATTTTCCATCAACTTTTATTTCTTTCCCAAGCGTGGCAATATGCCAAGACCAGAATGTAAATCTTGTCTTAAATTCGATTTTACCTTAATGTAAAATGAATCAGTAGCATTATGTAATGTACACTGCATAGCCTACATGACTTTGTTTTTTTAACTGAAGAAAGGTGCTATTATGTTTGCTAAGGTAAATAGAAACAGATGTTTAAGAAAATTAAACTTGAGTTAGTAACGTAGATTGCCAGTAGAAGGGGTCAGTGCGCTAATCAAATGAAAGAAAGCAGAAAGATTGCTTCTCTGTACTGCAGTAATATGCTGCACAAGATATGCTGCAGGAACAGAGTAAGCAGAGAATCCATTCAGGTTGGTAGCAGTCCAGTAATTCTAAGCTATTAAATGCATTTGCTCAGATGGAGAACTAATGCAGCTGCATTGTGACTTGTCCCATTAAAATGTTTTCTTTCTTCCTTTCTATGAAACTGCATAACTAATTTTGGTTTTTTCAGCTTTCTAAAATAGAACAGACTTGCTTGCAGTTAATGGAATTAGACTAGCAAATCAGTAAGCTGAAGCAAGCTATTTCTTTTTAATCTAAAGCAAAGCCTAGTACCTATGTTTTGGTTTAGAGATACATTATTTGTATTTAAAAATATACTGAGAATAGCAATTTCAACAATGCATACATATATAACTAATAGAGATGGAAAATATACTGTGCCTCCATCATACAGTTTTCTGATTTCCTCTAAAGAAGACACAAAGACAAGATTGAAAATCTAGGTGTTAGTGGGAGAAAAGGTTGCAGCAAACAGTTAGCTCACAGGGAGCATCCTGATTTTACCAGCATGGAGGTTTAGCTGGCTAGTTATCTTGTTGGGGAAGGCTGGCTTATTTTATTTTGTTTTCTTTTTCAAAGTTTATGCTTGCATTTTCTTCCTGAGTTAAAGAAATTGGTTGTGAGTGAACACTAGAATGAAACCCTCTTTTCCCATAGTTAGTGCTACATTTTCTCTTCTCAGCTAATATACCTCCAGTGATTTTCAACTGACTTTTCTCAAGCGGATTTACTAGGTATAATAGAGAAAGAGCTCTAGGAGCAGGGATCAAAATATGTGATTGCCTTCCCAAATGAAAGCTTACCTTTAAGAGGCCAAGCTCATGTTTTCTTATACACTTTCTTTCTATCCCATTAATCTTGATTTCATTCCTGTACAGTGATGGTGGAGCACTGCAAAGAGAGATCAGATGGTCTGTTGGCTGGGGTCATGTAAGAGTTTTGCTGACTGATGGAAAATGTGGCTTTGAAGTCCTCGGAGCTGATGAGGGAATTTAACATAAATACTTGTGCAATGAATTGTAAGCTAAGCAATCGTACAACAGTGTGGATATCATAGACACAAGCTGCATTTCTTATCCCTGTCTGTTCTGCTTTCTGGCTGTTGGGCAGCCCAGAGTGAACACTAAACTGCCTTCCTGAATCACACAGCTATCCCATGGCTGCTTGCAGCTCTGTGGCAAATTAAAGAGTCATCCTCTCCCCTCATCACTCCCCTTCAGCGACTCTTTCTGTGTGTCAGGTTAAGTAATGAGAATATCCAGCTGCAAAGCATAGACTTTCACTTAAACTGGTATATACTGTTTGATTGCTTCCAGTAGTTCAGATAATTTATTTAGGGCTCAGCGCACATCTGTGTACCCTGTTCTGATGTCTGCAGTGGAAATGTACATAGCCTTTATTTAAAATTAATATGCATTAAATAAATGCAGTTATCCAATTCCAAGTAATATAATGCAAGCAAGTCCTTGTGCCAGATCTGCATTATCCATGCTGAGAGGGAACATCAAGAAGATGGTAAAAAAAGATACGAGAGAATCCTATTATCAGTCTGGTAATATGCATGTTTCCTTTATAAAGCTGTCCATAAGAATTAAATTTAATTTTATATGTGAGCTGCAGCGAGTCATAAAAAGTTGTATAGTTCCAATATTCCAATCTGATTTCTGCCCTTCTGCCAAGCGTGTTGCTCTGGATATCCTACCTACCTTAGCTATCTGCAGTAACCCCATAATTGAGAGAGACAGGACAGACACAGGCTTGGTTCTGAGGCCACACATACAAAACTGTAGTGGCTTCCCACAGCTTTCTTCCTCTCCTCCCACAGATCCACACTTTGAGGAAGGTAAATTATATTTATTCTGTATGCTGAGGACAAGAATCATAATGACTCATTGATAAATTAAAAGTACAGAAACTATGCCAATAAATGATGTGAATTATTATAACATAGAGATCTGGACTCTATGAGTTTATATGTAGATTCATTAATTTCTCTTTATTTTGCAGCAGCTAAATTTTAATTCATGGCTGTTGTACCAGAAGGTCGAACATCGAAGCATGTTTCAGTTTCAGATTTAAGTGTATGGATAATATAAAGAAATTCACCTGCTAAAGTTCAGGTATTTGCAGCTCCATAGTTCTACCATAGTTCTACATAGTTCTACATAGTTCTGTGCTAAGTTCCTCCTGACCAAACTCTCCAGAAACTCTTGTTATGAAGGTATGAAGGACATGAAAGCTGACAGTAAAGTAGATGCTTATCAGATTAGGCAATAATCTTGTTCAAGTTTGTCTCTTTTTCAGAGAGTTATCTATTGTCTAATTGACTTCTTCAAGGAGCAGTGTGTAACTGATTTGAAATCATTGTTTGGCAAGGCGCAGTCTCTTCCTCTATTTCCAGTATGTTCCTTTACTTTGCCTAGAAAAATTATTTAGATGAAATTTGAAGACTATAAAAACAGGGAGATGCTCTATGGATATTTGATAGTTTAGTGATTCTCAAAGCATGTGTAGATCTGACATTACACAAGGTGTGCAGTAGATCACATCCAGGAGGGCAGTGATTGCATGTTTATCACCCAGATGGTCTGGGTGTGCATAGCTAATCCAGTGTAGTTCTGGCTGCTTCAGACTTGATACATGTGGGCAGATCAGCTGTGCCTTGTGCAATTACACACATGCAGCTGAACAACTTCTGACTTGCTCTGCTTGTGGTCTGCAGATGGTCCGATCCCTGCACACTGAGTGTGCTCTGCAGTTATCTGGCTTACAACAATGCATACTACGAAGTATATGTGAATATATTTTGCCCGGGAAATATCAGAAGAAACAATGACTCTATTCTCAAATATTATGAGTACCTTATTTTCCAAAATTTGGTATGTTGTGCACTGCTCATAAGAAGGTCACTCAAACAGACGTGGCAATGTAGAAGGGAAAAATCTCATTCCCTCCAGGAGGGTAGGAAAGAACTTAGTAAGAAATTAATATTTTGTGTATTCTTGTGTTCTTTCCTATGTTGAATTACTAGTGCAATGCTAAAGAAAAAAAAATAAGCCCATTTGGATCATGTAACCAATCTGTAGTTATTCAGTTAATATTTAATAAATCAGTTGCTGGAAATCAGAAGGATATCAGTTGATTAATTGGCCTGGTATCAATTTTTATCCATAGCCATCACAGATAAGTGAGAATAAATTCATTGACTATAGTAAAGGAAATACAAACCTATTAGTTAAGCACTGCGATATGAGAGATGAAAGTGATTTGGGATTAAGACTGTAGTGAATTCTGTATGTATTTAGTATTGACTTTTAAATTTATAGAAGATTTCTATTTGCAATTCTGAAGACTTATAATCATTGAAATGTATGAAGAAGGGGAAAATGTATCTGGAATATCATCCTCTAATCTGTTAAGTAGAGGATAAAACGTAGGTAATCTTCATAAAGCCTCCTGAAAGATTTTGCTAAGTACAGCCTACTTAGATTTAGTTACATCTAAAGGTGTAGCTATCTAGCTCCATGTACATTTGACAGATCAGAGAACGTTCTAGGATTAATTATAGAAAAATAACATGGAGTTCCTTTCTATATAAAGAAATACGGGTGTTATTAGAAAAGCCCACACCATTTGCTGGTTTTAAACTCTCTATATAAACACAGTAGCTGAATCAAATGTTTTTGCAATGTAACTAATGGCTGCGAAGCATTTTGTTTCTGTGCACCTGCAGACAAATCCTGAGTTAATCCTTGTCCTGCATGCCAGGTGGGGATGTTCACTGACCTAAAGGGTGATCCTGACACAGCACCCTATGGTTTCAGAGCTGATCTTTGCTGACTGCTCACTGACCATCCATTTCCCTCCAACACATGAGACTCCCCTTGCTGCTGTCCAGCACCTCCCTCCCGCAGTGCCAGGACTCGTTTGGCTTGGTGTGCCCTCGCTGGCTACTGTGGCAGGGAACACTGAGTGCTGTCTGCAGGGGTGGTTTTGGACAATGAATGAAGGTTTCAAAGGAAAAATGGCAAAGGGGAAAGCCACCCTCCTGAGTCTCATGAGGACGAGGAGGAGTGGGAAAGGCAGACCTGTCTATGTAGACTCATTTGTCCATGCCCATAGGGAATGGAGGAGAGGAGAGGGAGAGGTCTTAGTCCCTTCTTTTGCCAAGTAAGTTGAACAGAGAAGATAGCTTGGCTGTCTGTCTTGAGTCTCTGTATCTACCTGAAGCCCATAGAGCAAGTAGGATCCACCTACAGCTGTGTCTCCTACAACATTTGGATAACAGCTTTGTAGGTGATCTGTTTTCCAAGCTATGGTGCCACTCATGGGGATCAGTTTGAGATCAGAACATTCAGTGATGTGGCTGATAGGTTTTTCTCCTTCTTTCCCAGTACCCACAAGGTGTGGTTGAACATTAGGAAACAATGTCAGTGTACAAACAGTGAGTTTATAACTTCAGTAGTTAAGTGACTGAAGTGTCAATTCACAGAAGTAAACAGAACATGAAACAGGGAGCTGAGGGCTGTCTAGAGGATACTCGCTATGTGAGAAAGGCAAGATTTTAAATCCCTTTTGGCTGAGGTACATTTTCTTATATCCTCCCCCCTCTACCAACGGAGACAGACCAGGATTATTCATTTTCCCTTGGAAAGAAAGGAAGCTGTACAGAACTGGTTTCGGCATGAGTTTCTATTTTGCATGGGTGAATACTTTGTGTTTGGTGCGAGATCAGCTCACTTTAATTTTTTTACAGTGAGAAACTTGCCGCCTTGATTCTTTAGAAGCCATTCCTCCAATTCTGGGTGATGATTTATACACCTGTGTGAAATATGGGGGGTTTAAACCTTTTTTTAGAAATCAAGACATTTGAGTTTGTGGAGACCATAAGCACTTTGACCCCTCTTTCTTGTTTTATACACTGTATTCTAGTACTCAGTATATATATGTGATTAAGATGGTGTGCTCCACCCTGGCACTACTGATCTAGAGAATTTAGGGTTTATTACTTAATATAATTTGGTGACCTTCTTCTTTATTTCCCAGCTTTATTTTTCTTTCTTCTCCCTTTATTTGTCATCTAACTACTTATTCTCCTTATTGACTTTTACTTAGTAGAAAGTTAGCACTATCTGTATTTGCTTAGCTTTTTGCTCCTTTCCCAGTAATCTGTTCTTCCACCTATGTTTTACTTTTCTTTGTTTTCATCATGTCGTTTTTACATTGCTAATCCTCCAGAGTTCCCATTTTTTATCTTTTCTCATTCTTTATTTTCTCCCTTAATTCTTCATTCATTTACAATCTCCTCTTGAACCATTTTTTTTCTCTATTTTCTTCATATTTTCCAGCATTTTTCTACAATTCCTGGGGTTGTTTGTCACCTTTTAATTTGTTTTCATGTGTTTTCCCCCAACCATCTCTTGTATTCGTACTTCTCTTTCATTCCTTATCTCTAGCTTATTTCAGTGACTACTGACCTGCCTTGACCCTAGAGTCTCCTGAAAGGCTGACTGATCATTTCATAAGGATCTCTGCAATGGGTGGAAACTGCATTTATCTCTTTACTTTCAGGCATGAGGGATATATGCACCGTTGTGAGCCCAAATATACATTTTGTCTGTATGTCTGGTGTCCTCAGAAATCTATCCAGCAGCATGGAAGATGCCAGATCTGTAATCTTAACAGGACTTCTTTTTTTCTTCCTTCTTAAAACGTTTATTTTTGCAGTTTCAATATATAAATAAATATGTATACTAGAATACTTCCAGAATTTTCCAGTTACAGCAATTGAATAAAGAACCAGGCACACAGTAACAGCTAAACTGAACTAACACTAGGCAATTGCTCTTCTTCTTATCTAGAATAACTTCCCATACAAAAACTTACTTGGAATCATTATTTTAATACTTCATAATATACAGACCTGATTTTTTTTAATAGAAATTCTGATTTTACAGTGCTTGTTTTCTGATACTTTTGCTGATGTCAGTGAAATTTTCTGTGTTTGCTGAGTTGAACTGTTCTATTTATAGGTACCAATGTAATCCCGATTGATTCCAGAGGAGTGTGATCATAATATAACTAGAGTTATGAGGAAAGAATGTATTTGATTATTCTTAAATATAATAATTTTCCTTATCTGGAGTAAAAGACTATTATAGTCCTGAAGATGAAAAATGTTTACAGTTTCGATAACTTGTGTAAAAACAAGAAAAGTGCTTCTTACAAATACCAAATCGCTGACTAAACTGCTTACTTTGTCTTTACATAATTTTCAAATTGTGTATTCTAACAATTCAGCACGGCATAAACAATTGCATTTAAAAATAACTGCTCCATCTTTCTTACTTGGTGATTTCAGCTTGTTTATTTGAATTTTATTTTCTGCTTTCTTTTAGTATTTTCCTATGCAGAAGAATAAATGGTAATTAAAATGTGCAGGATGAAAAGATGGAGCAGTCAGTGCTTGTACCACCAGGACCAGACAGCTTCCAATACTTCACTAGAGAGTCTCTTGCAGCTATTGAACAACGCATTGCTGCAGAAAAAGCTAAGAATCCTAAACAAGATCGTAAAGACGACGATGAAAATGGGCCAAAACCAAACAGTGATTTGGAGGCAGGAAAAACACTCCCCTTTATATATGGCGACATACCTCCAGGAATGGTGTCTGAGCCCTTGGAAGACATGGACCCATATTACATCAATAAAAAAGTGAGTCTAATACCAATCCTGTTCATATGCCAGTGTCTGGAGTACGTTTTCTTGCTCGTTTTGTTTTCTTGGAGTGGATCATGTTGTTTGTTACTTCAGTATGTTAATTTGCAGCCAGAACCCATCTGCCTTAATGGTTACTAACTTTTCACCCTTTTCTTTTAATTTACCTCAAAATGTGTTTTTTTTTATGTAACTGACTTTATATCAAAGGAGCATTTATATCAAAGCTGAAGTGGTCATTATACCAAAGCTGAATATATGGTCTTTGATTAGAAGCAATATGTAATACCTATACAAACATATGGATACATAATACATATATACTTTGTGAACTTTAAAAAGTGGACATACATTCATACTGAGTACACCAAAATTCTCTAAGGTTCTTCAGATTTAAAACTGACAGCATGAACTGATGCACAGAACATTTCGTTCACAGAAATCTGCTTTGATAGCAAATGCTTAGGAAATTTATGGAATCAATGGGGAAACAAACAGACAAGCAAGAAATATAAAAAAAAGGAATGTAAAACTTATTTTAAAGTTTTTAGTGGAACTGGCCTTGGACAGGCCTGAAATCCTTTCAGAATGATCCTGTTGCATAGCCCATAAGCAGCAGAAAAAGTTCATGCTTTATAGCGATAGCTAGATTGTGTGATACTGTAATTACTGGGTTCTATGATTGTAAAAACTGTCAATATTAAGATAGGAGCTATTTTGACTTCCACAACCTACTGTGTTCTAAGTGTCTCAGTTTGCTAAATTTCATGTGATTTATGAGTCCTATTTTGACAAGAGAGAAAATACTGTGTGAAAGAACAATATTTTTATCTCTATTATCTGGTGCCTCTGAAAGAGCCTTCATCTGCCATTCACAGCATATGAAGATTTATCTTTAAATCACAGTTCTACTTTTACAAAGATAAAAGATGTGTTTCTATAAAAGCAGGCCTTGTAGAGTTCTGTACTAATTGTGTCTGTTCATGATACAGTATTCTGTATAAGTTTATCCCTAGCTGCCCACAGCTCATCCTGGACCTTTCCAGCCAAATCAATCTCTCTGACGTGTCTGGCAGTGCAAACAGATACATGATAGGTATGACCTGTGATAGATATGACTCTTGAGCCCTTAGAAATGGAAGACCTTTTCAGTCCCTTCACAAATGGAGCTGAAAACTTACTACATCAGCCTGGTCTGGTGGTAGGGTTGGAAGAAATGGGGAGAAACCAGCTGAAAATATTCAGTCCAGTTTCTGTACTACTTGAAAGGAAGAATCTTTTTATTTGCACACCAGATATGAATGGTCCAAACACATACCCTCTGGGATTCTCTTCTTTCTGCTGAAGTCCACATATCCTCTCTATGCACATGCTTTAATCTTCTACAGGACCGAAATAGAAACAGCCCTGTCAGTCTAAGACAAGACAAAAATTTCTCAAATGCTACAATTCTCTCTGGTTTTTCTTCCACCAGTAAGAGGAAAATAGATGTTCCTAACAGAAAATCAACACTTATTTCAATTTTTCCCCTGAAATGTTACTGTAAAATGTCAAATTTCTAGATTTTATTATCTAGCTGCATGTGAATTCTGGAAATAGTTATGTCTTGTTTCACTTGTATTTTGAAAATATTGAAAGCAGTTGATGCTCCTGCAAGTCTCAGAAGAAGAAATAGTTTGAGAAAAGCTTGAAGCAAAAGTGAACATCTCTAGGAAGACACATAGGAATCTTAGTGCTGAATGTACGTATCTCTGAAATGTTTAACATTTCAGCTTCTTCTTTACCCCTCTCTGAATTCCACCTTGTAAAGCCAAGAAGTCCATGAGCACACCCTCTCCAATGTAGCAGTCTGACACCTGCTGCAAAATCATTAGAGATTTTATGTTTCTCCCTAGTGAAGCATCTATCTGAAATGTCATGGGTCTAATGAAAAACACCAGAATGAGGGAAAATACTTATTAGCGAGAAAGGTTTAGGGCAAGTGTATGGAAGTACCAGATCCCACTGTTTCTTCAAACCTCTATTAAGATCTCTGCATAAACTATAGCTGATTTATTGACAGAAACTACCAGAAAGTTTGGCTTCTAAACTTTCAAATAGGGAATAGAAATGGTTGCTCACAGCACTGGTCACTGTGTTTGTTTGTAAAAGCTGTATAGGAGTTTTAGGAATTCTTTTTTTTTTTTACAAGTTTGGGTCATGAATGAAGTCATCCATCACTTGCCTTATATGCAGCTATTGCACCTCTCTTGCTGGTTTTATTTTTTTTTCTTATTTTTTTGTAGCAAGATTGATCAAGCTCGCTGTGTTTTTCATGTAGTGAATATTTAAATTTCATCTAGAGTGTTTTATGTTCCATCCTTGGGACTGCTTTTTCTAAGCAAAAGATTTGTACATGCTATGATTTGATACAGTTTAATAGAGAATAAGAAAGGAATAAATACATATGTTGAGCTGGTTTGAGAGCCCTAATTTGTGCCTGAGGTAGACCTGAGATGATAAGTTAAAATGAAAAATATTTTAAGAGAAGCAAAACCAAATAGGTACAATAGTTTTATGGTTTAGTAAGTGTGCTGCTATGCAAAACCTACCACAAAAGAGGACATATTTGCACTCAATACTAATCTGAAGTTGAAAGGAAAAGGAAAATAATGACAACTGCTGTTTGACAATAGGACGGCCCATTATAGCAGATTTACATGCTTGATAGTATTTTTGATTTACACTTATCACAGATAGCCTGAATGCCAGCAACTGTACCCTTGAAACATAATTATTTTATTGTAAAATAATAGAATACTCTTCTCATATACTTATGATTTCATTATGCTGAAATGCTGCTGACTGTGGTGACCAATAATGCTGGTCTTTAGAACTGTGAAGTTTAGCATCCTAAAGGGTTGCAATGCTCTCTTTTTTTTTGTTTGTTTGGGGTTTTTTTTTAATCCAAAATTGAGTAAAAGTGAACAGAAACTACACTCATGTTTTGTGCTCTGCTTCTGTGTAAGTGCAAATCTGTGTGTTCCCAGTATAACAGTGACTGCCTATTCATGCTCAAGCTGCCATCACAAAGGATCAACGAAGTTCACATGATTGTCTGTAGAGAAAAGACCAGCTGGAATCCCCTAAGATCCTGACCTGCGGGCATGAATCAAAATGTGGTCCGCTTGGTTTCATACTTTAAGGGCTGGCTCTTTTCCCTTGAACCTAGGCTGCTGCATTAAAGAGGAGGGAGAGAATAGGTGGAACTGAGAGGGTAAACCTTCATTTTCTTCCTGCTGTGATAGAGATACAACTTTGTTTGTTGCCACTCCATGCCCTGCCTCTTGCCTGAAGGATCTGAGCAATGTCTGTCAGCAAAGATGCCTCCATTTCTCCATTTGGTGGTTTCAGTCCCTAACCTGATCAAATCACTAACTCCTGGGTTTCCCAGACGTGTCTTGAGTTGCAAAACCCCCAAAAAGATTCTGTAAAGTTGCTTCACTTTATTATATCAGCAAAGGTGAATGCACTAGTGATTTGGGATATTTTCATAGTTGTAAGTGAAATAATGTTTAAGTGGAAAGTTCTAGCAAAGCAAAAAGTGAAGGACTTGCTAGAAAACATTGTTTCAAAAAATAACCGCAAAACCAAGAAATGGCAACTTCTCATATGCTGTGACTTTCCTGTTCCAGCTGCCGCTGGAGCTTTCCCAGAGAAGCTGAGGACCCAGCTCAATGTTATATCACCTCCTGTCTTTCAGAAGGTGGAAATGCAATGCAGTAGCAGTCAGTGCACTAAATCTAGCCTTCCGGAAACTACATTTAAAGCTAACTAGGAGGAAGGAGAGGAGAAATAAGGTTTTGGGAACTCTTTATCCCAAGAGGTTCTCAGAGACCATATCTTTGTTCGGTGTTGACTCTTTGCTGTTAGCTACATCTTCTCAAAACACTCCTCCTCCTCCTCCATTTCCCTGCTAAGAATTCCATTTCTGGCTTTATTTCAAATATGGCAGAAGATACGGAACTGGGTTTTAGGTTACAGGTGCAAAAGTAGCAAATCAGGGACTTCTCTTCAGGGAATTCTCTGAATTTATATCCACACTCAATACTTTGAGTGTGAGTCGGTTTCGTGCCTTTATAAAAATGAATAAACCATGAGGCCTGAAATTTATACATAATCTTTCATATATATGCATTAATCTTACAATTTGTTTAGAATTTATCTAGCTTTTCTCAGTGTATGTGTACTTTGTCCTGACAGCTTTGGGTACAACACTTCATGTTCATCCACACTACCTACACATTGGCTTGCATCTGGGTTGAGAGTGGAGTGAGATACAGAAGGCATAGCAGGGAGCTTTCACGGGGCTTGCATATCAGCTCTTATCTGTACTTTTTAATGAAAATTCTTCTTCAGAGATAAGGTACAATTTTAATTCATGTTTAAGGCTAGAAGTTAGAGGACCAACAAAGTCATTCTGAAAGCTCGAGTCACAAAGATGCTTTGAGTGAAAAATTAAAACTGAGGTAGGGAATTTATGTCTTGTTGGTTCTGCTTATGCAGGGCAGCAGAAAGTAGAACATCTAAAATAGCAGCAGCTTCCAACTGAAACTGGAGCTGTGCCAGCATGCTGTTATTTTCCATAAGGCATGTTAGAAAATAGATGTATGTTTAATATGCTTGTGTTCAAAGATTTTTTAAAAAATGTAGGTTGACTAAATGCAGGTGCTGCAGTCTTAGATACAGAGTTAGTAGGAAGTGTGATTTTTAAAGCATTTTGTCAACTACCTCATAACTACAAAAAAGAGCATGAGTTGGAGGCGTCTGAGATGTGAGTCCTGGGAGCTGGGGACAGACCTGGGAGAGGAAATTCACCTTCCCCCTTGGGGTGTGAGCCTCTAAAACATTGTGCCAGGAAGTCACTCGTCTGGTTGGCTGCTTCAGTAGTTGAAATGAAAGCTTCATGTAGGGTCAGGTCATCTGCAGGTTGTTACCTGTAAGCCCCAGCTGGACGTGTAATTTGGAAACATTAGCTCAGGCTGTCCTCAGCTTCACATGCAGTTTCTCCATTTCTGTGCAGACGTGGGAAACCATATACATATCTTATACATTCCTACACATCCTGAGTTTGTACTCAAGACAGTGTAAAGTCTGCCTGGTAGTGTCCCTTACTCCTAAGGGGTTTGGCTTTTATGAGAAGGTGGGCTGTGTAGAGCTGTGGTGGAGAGACAGCTCAGGGAAGAAGCCGCTGGGACTGGAGCAGCTTTTACTTGTGGTTTAATCCTTGCTCCTCCTCTGCCTTCAGTAAACCCGCATCTCTGCACCTCTCTCCACTTCCTGTGCGCTTCTGGACATTCACATCTGTACTTCATGGTCCGTACATACTAAACTTTCCAAATCTCAGCTGACTGAAGCATTGTCCTTCTTGAACCTCCTTGCCATATTTTCCCTGTCTACCAGCCGTCCTGGAAATAGTCATGTAGTTCACTGCTTGCAGTCTTGAAGCAATATTTGATGTCACAGACACCAGATGAAGCCAACATACCCACACTTCCACTGGAACTCTAGTTTACAGCTCGTTTCATCAGCAACTTAACAAAAATCAAGGAGACTTTCTCATAAGTTATTTTCAAAATACACAATTCTGACAATGGAAAAAAGAAAAAATAAAAAAAGCAATTTTAGACATTTCCCTTCAATTTAATTGGAATTTAGGCTATAATCCTTGCACCATCCCTTCCACTGGCTGCAGATTTCTTCTGAGTTACTGAACCTTCCTTCCTTCTGTACTGTTTTTCATTCTTTTCTGATTGATCTTGCAGTTGAAGAGCACCTTAGTGACACGAAGAAACCTGACAGCCCACATTTCATGTGCTGTAGCATTAGGGCAGGTGCAGACATGATGGCCTTCAGTGGAAGCAAAGCAGTGTTTGCAGGGTTTGCTCTCATACTGTTTATGTTTAGCTCATGGATTTTTTTGAGACATTTAACCTACAGAGTCTTCTACAACTCTCTGAAGTAAGGCTTGCATGCATGTAAGTTTCTCTAAATTTGATTATCTCCATAGATATTAAAACTTAAATTTTAAAAGTATGTATTTTCTGGGATAGTTTCATACCTGGAAACCACGATTGTGCGGGAGGATCATTTGGGATTGTCTCTTGCACTCCTCCAGTAAGGTATATTCAGATGTCTGGTCCTCAGAGACCTACCTAAATATGGCTCTATATGTTACTGCTATTTCCCTCACTCCTTAGCACAAAAACCCAAAAATTATAAACAGGTGGATAGTCTATTAAATCAGTTTGCAGAAGGATTTCTAGTTAGTAAGACTAATATATCATTAAAGTCCACAGGTGAGGTTACCCTGCTTGTGCTATTTCAAACAAGGGGAGTTTTCTGTGGGAAAAAATAAATAAAATTTGAATTTCAGTTTATAATTTATGCATCTTTATTTACAAGAAACACATTAAAAGGAATAATACTTTACTGAGTTTGTTTAATGAGGAATTAAAACAAAAACATTAATGAATTGAATTAATTGCATTTTCATATGTCAGATTCATCAGGTGAGTACTGGAAATAATTTTTATTTGAAAAATTAGTCATGCTTTTTGAGTATTAACTGTTCAAAAAGTTACAATTTTGGTGATTGCTTACTTGTAACAGTTTTTAAATGAGAATCTGTAGAGAATAAACACTGATAAAATGTCTTTTCTTTCTCTTTTTCAGACATTTATAGTATTGAATAAAGGGAAGGCAATCTTCCGATTCAGTGCCACCTCTGCCCTGTACATTTTAACTCCCTTCAACCCTCTTAGAAAAATAGCTATTAAAATTTTGGTACATTCATATCCTTTTTTGGTGGTTGTTCAAAACATTAAACACTGAAATTAAGCAAACATACAACTACTTCATCATAAATAAAGGTTCAAGGTCTTTCTGGGGCCATCCTCAAGATCAGCTTTCCAGTGTGCTGCAGCAGTGTGCCTGGAAGCCTGGCTCGTGCATGCTGATTCTCACATTCCCAAACCAGCCCATTTGCACCATAAGCCTCTGCCAAATTTAATACATTGCCAGAAAGCATAGGCAGCATTCCTGCAAGCGGTTTGCAAAGCATCTGCACATGCAGATGGTGGATGTATTGGGGCCCCATAACTGATGGGGTGTGCACAAGGTAAAGTTTTAGATTGACATGGGGGAGTGCTGCCTGATGGTCGTAATGGGTTGATGGGAATTTCCAGTGGCTGAGGTTTAGGTGCAGTTGGTTTTTTTGCAAAACCTCAGGACTGTGAAATGTAGTTACAAATGAAAATTTCAGTGTGATAGTAAGACTTTTAATATTGAACAAGTAATCAAAGGCAGAAGCCTTATTATTAGAGACTGCTGGCTGAATTTTCTAGGTCTTTGGGAAAAGTAAGAAACAAGGCTGATGGTTGCTGGCTCAGAATACCTTTTACTCTTAGCTCCTGGGAAGTTAAAGCAGTGGGAGAAGGGGAAGAAGGTGTCTGGAGAGGAGTCAGGGAGCATTTGGGGACAGTAGCTCAGGGACCTGACAGAGACCTACAGACACAGTGGTGGTGATATTGAGAGAACACAGCTGAATACTGTCAGATTGCAGCCTCCAATGAATGCTCATCCATTCACATGACACTGGTTTACAATACCTTCCAACACTGCACCTGGCTGAAGTGTGGGTAGTGCCTTCCACTGGCATACCGATTGCTGAGTTTGGTCTTGGTTTTAGGTTTGTCCTAATTGTGTTCAGAGAGTATCCAGCTGGTCTTGACAACAGCATGAACAAAAGAAATTCCAGCAGACAATGTGTAATTTCAGTATTTTTCCTTCTTTTATTAACTGATTGTGTAATTTAACTCTATTGTAGGAAGAGGTTTTCTTTCAGTATATGGACTGATGTTTTTTACAACCAGCTAATCATAGGAGGAGTTATTTTTAGATACAAACATAGGATTTTTTAAAATCTAAAACATAAGGATAGATGTGCAGGTTCTGTAATTTTCTTTTTTTTTTTTTTAAATATTATTCATTATAGTACAAACACTGCAAATACAAAAGTGTTTTAACTAAGAACTGTTAAATATGTTCCTTTTTGCATCTCAAATTTCAGCTGTTTATACAAGGTTACCTACCTATACAAAAAAGATTAGGGGTAAAATTGATTATTATTTTTAATAATCCTGTGACTTTTATCAATAAACTCTACTTCCTCCACATTTTGTGGCGGATGTTTGGCATTTTGGCCTTTATAACAGAAACCTGCCTTTCACTTCCAGTGTGAAAGACAAGTGTTGAGCACAATGAAACTGGCACATTGGTTGGAAAACCGTCATCTGTCTGTCCTCCAAATTCTCTGAACCTCTGTATAGGGCGCTCTGACCACATGTGCCCAGATGTCTGAGCAGATGTTGCTGCCCTGCAGAGAAAAAGAGTGTGTCTCTTTCCAGTGCTCACAGACTTTCCCTGCAATTATTCTCACTGCCAGTACCTATTGTAATACTGGATACAGAAACTGGTAACAGCATTAATTTCTCTCTGCTGACTCATCTCCTGGTAGTCTGCTTTTGGTAGAACATGGAACTGAGGGGGCAACACAAGAGCCATGAGAGATGGCCAGGCTTTGGCAATTAATAAAAATGAAAAGGTGAGAATAAGTAGTGTTGAGCAGTCAAAACGGGGGAGGTGGCAGTGGCTGGAGCTGCAGAATGTTAGAAGTGTTAGAAAGAATTGGGGAGATGCTCTAGAGAATATGTGTAAGTACCCCTGTGCAAGGCTCTGGAAGCTGAAATTATGGTATTCCTCAGTGTGGCCTGACTGCCAGAAGGTATCTGTGAAACCAGTTGGCAATGTTTGGTTTTGTTCCAATTGTTTCATCTTCCACCAATCCACACAGGAGATAAGAGACTTAAGCTGCTGCTGTAATTGATTAGCTTGAGGCTCTGTGGCGCCTCTGCTTGCCTCTATGGGAAGAGCATGAAAAAAGCAGTACATTTCCGTGAAGAAGTCATCATAGATCAGAATTTTTTGCCTATGTGTATAGCTGAATTATAGAACATAAAATTGTAAATTAAGGGAACACTGAGCTTGTAAATCAATCACTCAAAATGTGGGGGAGGACAGAAGAGATGCACAGACACTGAATGTGTCAGTTATGTTCGAGATTCCCGTAAGACAAATGGTCAGAGTTTATATTTCTAAGTACATGAGCCCTTAGTGAGCATCTGCTCCCTTTCAGAGTGAACAGCACTTTGGCCCCGCAGCTCCCAGATGTGGCAAGTTTTGTACAGAGTGAGCAATGTGCGAGGACCTACCCTGGCCCTTGTTATGAATGGTACCATGACACTGAGCTGAAAGCACACAACACACCGCACAGGGGTGAGACCTCAGCTCTCCTAAGGGCACATTGCACCTCACTAACTCTTTCTTGAGATAACTGAAACTGCAGCCAGGCATCTCCAAGTTGGATTCCAAAATGGATTCTCTATATTTAAAGGAATTTCCCAATTAAATCAAAAAAGGCTCTTCAGACCTGCCTGTGGACTATGATGACAAACACTGTAAGGCATTCTAATAATTTATTCTAAGGCACTGAACGATTTTTACTCTGCAGAGTTTGTATGGCAATATCATCTTCAAAACTAGTTACTGAAATGCACCACAACATCCGGTGCTGGATCAGGTATTTAGGCAAAGGTCACTCACCTGTCTATGGGAATCAGGCAGCTAAACCTTTCCCTGTGATTTCAGTGTTTATTGAAAAGGTACACTTAAATTTGAATTTTTCAGCTGCTGTAAGCAATGATCTTAATGATGGCACCAGTTTTCTTAGAAGTTTAGACTGTGGTGCTACTTCTTTTATTCCTCCTTCACTTAGACTGAAAGGTTGGGTTTTTGTTATGGTTTGGGTGGTGGTGGTTGATTGGTTTGGTTTGGTTTTTGTTTCATTTTCGTTTTGTCCGTGGTATAAAAATATACCCAAAACAACCAAATGCTATCTGCTTGATGAAAAAAAAAATAAATTCTGGGCTCTGAGGTACAAGCTTAGCTGTAAATAGCTTTCTTTAGTTTAAACTATTTTCTTTTTCAGTTGTGGTGATGCAAGTACTTTTAAGGAACACATAATTTAGAGAGATGACTAGAGGAAAAATAAATTAACCATTTGGTATAAATGTGGAGCAGAGTTTATTTTTTGCTGCCATCATGTGGCCATTTTGGGTCAGGTTTCGGTCGAGTTCGGTTACTTCAGTATTTCCCAATGTTTGAGTTGAGTTTGTTGCCGCAAAAAGGGAAGAACTGCGCTGTCTGAAGAGGCAGTGATCTGGTGGACAAAGAACATCACACTGAGTTCATGAAGCCGCAGTGGATTGTCCCACCTCCCCTGAACCAGCCCCTCTGAGCTGTTAGTCTGGGTTTCATAGTGCCAGAATACCTAAATGTTCCTTGCTGGAACTTAAAATAAAAATTCATTTTCATTCTAATCTTCACCAGTTTTCTGTGCTTTTCAAGCAATTGACCACACTTGTTGAAGCATTTTCAAATTATAGCATTGCTAGAGACAGAAACACTTCTTTTGCTGCTAATGTGTGTTTTAAGAGAGCCCCAAAGTAATACTGGAAAACTATTCACATTAGTCTGTGAGCTCTCTATGGATTTCTGTTTCACTGATTGAAGCATGTACTGCTAATCTAGTGTTAGGGGAAAATGGAATGCACTCACCTCAGCAATTAAAAACCGTATTCTATGTTTTATTCAGTGTTTTTGACAGACGGGCTGTGCTGGGTGCTGGAGTGGCACTGGCTCAGCTCAGCTCTGACTCCGGGTAAGTAGCAAAAACATTTTTACCTTGCATATGCTAGCGCTTGGGTTTAGTACCAAGACTTTAGAAGTGAAACACTAACACTTACTCAGTCATGCCAGGTACTTACGTATACTCTTGCAAGTTATTTTGGTTTTGGCTATTGCTCAACTCATGTTAGCTCCCAGGGTGTGAGAGCCATCTCCTTTCAGTACCAGCTGGAAACAAAACATGAGGACACCAACAAATGAACATCAGAGTGTCAACAAATCAAGACTGTTATTAAAGTCTAATGTACCAAAGTGAAAAATAGGAGGTTAAGCAAAGTGTATGTCAGTGTTTACTGAAGTCTAAAAGTTTTGTGTAAGTGGCAATATTTTACTGTACTTAAGTGATGACTGATGTGATATTGTGTGAATAACTACCGTGTTTTCCTTAACCTTACCTACATTATTCAGCATGCTTATCATGTGCACTATTTTGACCAACTGCGTATTTATGACCATGAGTAACCCTCCAGACTGGACAAAGAATGTAGAGTAAGTTGCACGTTATTTCATTATATCATTGCCTGTTCCTCTAGGAGTTAGCACACCAGTAACTGCAGTTCAAGATGTGCTAGCAGGAGCTACCACGAGGCACTATGCCTATTTCCTGTCTAAACCATGTAGAAATATTGAACAATTATCTGAATCTCAGTCTAGTAGAACAGTTGGGTAGAAAAGCCATGAGAATTGTTTACAGATAGTATTGTACTGAGATTCCACTAGTTTTCTCCATGGTTTAGCACCTACCCAATGCTTTTACCCTTCCTTACCCCACCGCATTACTGGCAGAACCATGGGCACCTGTATGTACATGTCAGTTAAGAACAGCATGCAAGCAAAAGTATTACTAAAGTGAGAACGAGGATTCAGTGCATGCTTGCATCCTTCCCTCTTTAGAGCCAATACCAGGTGTTTTACATGTTGGTGATTCAGACAGTATCCAGTAACTTATGCTCACAGCTTTGTTGCTTAACAGTAAGGGACCTAGTACTGCATCCTTTAAAACTGGATGTCACCAATAAATTTTAATATGTTATGTATTTGATTGATTTGTTTATTTTTATTTATGTACAAGACCAGGACTGCTGAACTTCAACAGCACGTCACAATTAATGCATGTAAATACACAAGTTCATATTATGCATTTTAGAAGAAATTGCCTATTTACTGTATTTCTTCTCCAGTTGTGAAAAAAAACCCCTTTCATTTGTTCATCAAATTTCTGTCAGAATACCAATGTAAAATGTTGCTACTTATTTTGATTAAATTTTCCCGTATTTTTCAGGTATACGTTCACTGGCATTTACACGTTTGAGTCACTAATAAAAATCATTGCAAGGGGCTTTTGCTTAGAAGATTTTACTTTTCTTCGAGATCCATGGAACTGGCTTGATTTCACTGTCATTACCTTTGCGTAAGTTCTTGTTTTTTGCTATTTCTTGGAAAGAGAAGGGCAAAAAGGGCATGAAATTAGTATCGATATATATCAGTTTTGTTAAATGGAAATTCTTGTATGGACTTTCTTTTGTCTAAAGCAATTTTCACATTCAAAAATGCATATTTTTATGTAAACATAAATACTGCGGAAGCCATTAGTACAGCTAGTATTAGAGAGGCTAATTTCATGTCCTGCTTTTTTTTTTTTTCTGAGCAGAAAAGGAGCTTCCCTTTGACTTCATTCTCCGACCTTACCAATCTAGTCTAGATAAATTTTAGGCTTTCAAAATATAATCAGTGTGATTCACTTCAGAGACATTTAATTTAGCTGAAGGCTCTGAAAGTATATTAATGCAAGGCAAACTGCAGTGAAAGGTAAACCTCTGACTGTTGCTATTTAAGTTTTTGCTAAAAACGCCAAAGTGGTCTTGATGAAAGACCCAAGTAAGTAGCATAAAATTTGCCTAAATTCTGAATAACTGTGATTTAATCCTACAGGTATGTAACAGAATTTGTAAACCTAGGCAATCTTTCAGCTCTTCGAACTTTCAGAGTATTGAGAGCTTTGAAAACTATTTCTGTAATTCCAGGTAAGAAGTAACTGGTGTAAGGTGTTAGGCCCCTTGTACCTCCCAACTGTTCCTTTTTATCCTGTCATTGTGTTTGTGTGTGAACTCCCCTATTACAGATATGTGACAGAGTTTGTGGACCTGGGCAATGTCTCAGCGCTGAGAACATTCAGAGTTCTCCGAGCTTTGAAAACAATATCAGTCATTCCAGGTGAGAGCGAGGTTAAACACTGAGGCTGACTTTAATTCACTGAAACGGAAATCATATTTTTTAAATATAAGTCTTACTTCTTTCCACAAAAAAGCAGGAATCAGATGGTATCAGAATTCACTGAAATCTCTGATTCATTGCTTTTGAAAATGAGCACTTTCCTTTTGAAATCAGCCTTTGAGTTTAACAGATTCTTGCATGAGACATTGCAGTACACAGCGTGTGTGGTTTGCATCGTATGACGTCAAGCTTTCTTCTCCACATTCAATGAATATTAGTAACCCTGAAGTTTTCTTACCCATGTGTATCCTACCTACATGATGTTATGTGGTTTTTGTTGCAAATATTTGTGTCTAAAAAATAAAACTGTTTGAAATGTTGACTTACTAAGAAGATGAAGGAATAAGATAATAAAGAATAGCATGGGTGTTGCATGGGGGATTTATTATCTTAAAAAGCTACAGTTTTCCAAACCATTTCCAGTTTTATAGCATTAAATTTGAATCCTATTGATTGTTGAACAGGCTTTTTACTACTACTTTTTACTACTTTTTACTACTAAATCTAGTATGTTATAAAACTGATAGTAGTAAAGGTTTGGAGCAAGATGTATTGACAGATGAAAAGAAGGAAGACGTTTATGTGAGATCAATGTACAGCATGAATAAAAAGTAGTTGCTTGTTTTATCATTAAAACAAGTGTTTTGAAATATATGCAACTCATTCCACTCTCAGTTTCAAATGGACATAAATGTCAGCTATTTATTCATTTTCACAAGTGAAAAGCTCTTCACAAAAGTGTTGTTTCACAGACATTACAGTCATGTATTTGGGCTTCTGCATGAAATCTGTAACTTTACTGGGAGACACTGCCATATTTGTGCTTTGAAAAAGTTTCCAACATCAGAATAAAAGTTCTTTTCCATTTGCAGGCCTGAAGACTATTGTGGGAGCCCTGATTCAGTCTGTGAAGAAGCTCTCAGATGTGATGATCCTGACTGTGTTTTGTCTGAGTGTATTTGCACTAATAGGGCTGCAGCTGTTCATGGGCAACTTGAGGAATAAATGCCTGCAGTGGCCTCCAGAAAATTTTACTTTGGAAGCAAATATTACTTCGCAGCTAAACAGCACCATAGGTGAAAATGGTACACTGGTTAATTCAACAGTGACTCCGTTTGACTGGAAGGGGTACATTGAAGATGAAAGTAAGTATTGTCTGCAGAATTCTCACTGAAGTGTTTTGTGGCTGACCCAGTTCTTAGAAGGAAGGAGGGGAAGGGATGATACATTTAGTTAAGACAGAACAGGAGAAGTGTTTTCTCTCTCACCGGTCTGCTCTAAAGGCCTGCATGGAAGAGGGAACAAGGGACATGGTCTTGCTGCTTGATATAGCTCTTTTTCTCAGCTCCATCTGCCAAATTCACATCTCCCCTGAGACAGAAAGGAGTCCTAAAATTACTTACTGGTCTTAAAGATTTTCCATTCTGTTATCCAAAGCAAGATGAGCAGCAGCATTCTATATCCTTTCTGGCAGATATCAGAGACTTCTGATATGCAGTGAGAAGTCTAGTGATGAAGTCCTCAGTATTTTCACCATCCATTCCTTCTTGTGCCACCTTATTATTACTACTATTATCATTATTATTATTATTGTTATTATTACTATTATTGAGGCAGGTTGAGGTCTAACAGATTTTTCTGCTAAAATTAATGCTTATTGTTCTTATAAGCTGCAACAGAAGCATCAAAAGCAAATTATTCCCTGTCATTAATCACAGTTTCTGAGGTTTTTAGAGACTATTCTTATGTTTTCACACCCTGTTCTCTCCACTTTCAGTCTTCTGGTATGCTAAACAAAACAGGTCATTAACCATTTTCTCCTACAATGTATTTTCTAGATGTTGATCTCTCATCTGGACCTTTTTTTTTTCATAAGCATGCTTCTTAAAGTGCAGTACCCACATATGGGCATTTCTACTCCACACAGGACATACTAAGTAGGGAAGAAGTGGTAGCATAGTGACTTGTACTTCTATTTTATATATCCTATATCTTGCTGTTGTATGCAATTGTAGTATTGTTCTGCCTTTAGTCTACCTGCTCCTGAATCACTTTATTGTTCCAGCCTGAACAGCACCCTAGTTTTTTTCAAACCATTTCTCCAGCTGTCCTGAACCTTTGAAAATTTAATTGTTTCCTCAAACTCACCACCATCCTTATTGGTGTCATTTCCAAATTTGATGAGTGTTCTTCCATCATCTAGATTAATTAAAACCTTGAATAGCAGCAACCTCGAACTTCTTCTGATATTGTTTTAATGCATCTTTCCACTTTGATAATTTCCCAAAGTATGAATTTCCAACCAGTTTTGCTGATGCAGAGCAGTCTGGCAAACTGAGAGTAGATAAAGAAATGCATTCCAGTACAGTTAAATGTAAGGGGACAAACCTATGCTCCCTACAAATGAATGCTCACAGTTCATGTTGAGACAGGTTTGCAGAGAGGTTGTAGGTGATGCTATACATCATCTCTAACAGTGAAAGTTAATTTTGGAGTAAATTAAAAACTAAAGGAAAGAGACAGATAGAAAAGGAAAGAGGAAAGAGGTCACAGTGACCAGCTGCAAAGGGAAGTCGTGGGGTCTCCAGGTGAGTCTCCTCCCTTGGGTATCCATCCCAGTGCAGCAGTGACACTTTTCCCATAGCAACTCTGTGATTTTCATTAGCATCTCCTCAAATTCCCTACAGCTTTCTCCTTCTTACAGTGCTATTAGCACTAATTGGAGTGCCCTTTGATCAGAGTGGGTGCTGCATGGCTGTTGGTTTTTAAGCTTGCACATGCACGTTATTAGGTCACTTAATATAAACCAAAAGCTACAAGCAAAGAGTAGGAAAAATGGGGAGAAAGAGGGGTGAATCTTGCACCAGAGACAATTGCTTCCTGTGAGCACCTGCTGCGGCAATAGTGTGTTTGCAAGTGTAATGTCACGAGAATAAAAGCAACATGAAGAACAACATGAGGATGAAGGAAAAATACTGCCACAGAGAGCCACAGAGGCTCCGGAAAACACTGCCCCAGCAGCTTATGTGTAAGGCTGCAGGAAGACTGAAAGGCAGGATATAAAACTGCAACTGGAAAGCCCTTAACAATAGAGAGGCTGAGGCACCTAAGACGCTCTGGGGCAGCCAGGACTGACTCATTAAGGCTAAAACTCTGCAGCCAAAAAGCTAAATAATATCCTGTTCACATAAATAAATTATTGACCAGGAAGACAGAATTACCCCTGTATTTAGCACTACTGCAGTTGCTACTGGAATACTATATAAAGTTCAATTTAGATAGAAAGTTGAAAAAATGGAGGGAGTTCAAAAAAGAGCAGAATGATTAAAGGGCTGGAAAACATGCTTTATACCAAGATAGACCAGGAGCTCAGCCTACTTAGCATATCAAAGAGAAGGTTTCAGGGGTGATTTGATCACGGTTAAAAAAAACCCCATGGGGAACAGAATTTTCATCCTAGACATATCTTTGATCTAGCAGGCAGAAATATAACAGGTTCAATAGCTGCAAGTCAAAGCCAGACAAATATTGAATAGCCGTGAGACAGCTTCTAACTGTGATCACACAGCTAATCAATGACTATGATGGATTTCCATCTGAATTTCTTAAACCAATTTTTTTGTGAAACTCCGTTTACTTGAACATGTGAATTCATGGAGATCCCATGCTACGGGGTGTAACAAAGTCCATGCAGCCTCCAAATGAAGACCTAGACTTCAAGGCCAAACTTAATTTCCTGACTTTTTAACAAAGAATTTATAAACTCAAGTTCAAATTTCATGTGACTTAAAGAAGACCTGAAGCCCCCTGAAAAGGAAGCTCAATTGCATTAGTTCCAGGAAGTACTTTATTGAACTGAGCCCTTGATATATTTACAGGATTTCATATGTATTATGAAATTTATAATGAAATTACAAGTCTTATTATGAAGTTAATAAGGTTGTCCTTGCTTACCAGCAGTTCCTAAGAGAAAAATTATTTTCTCACAACTTCCTGCTCTCTTTCTGCATGTGGGCAGGCAGACAGGATACAAAAACCAGCTGCTGCACAGGGCAGTAAGAAGTGCTTTACCTGCAGCTCAGAGCAGTGCAATGGCAGTGTCTTTTGTAGGAATTATGGAAGTTATTATGCCATTATTTGTGTATACTCTGCAGAAAAAGGCATGTAAGCCTTAATTTTACCACCGAGCTCATTTTTGGAGACACATTGAGAGGGTCTTTATGTAAGCATTCCTGGCATTAGTCAAGCACTCTTTTTTTTCTTTTTCCCCTTTTTCTTTTTCCAGTATAAGAATTCTGATAAACTTAGTTCCAGATAAGATGAGGTTTATCTTAACAAGCTTTCCATAAGCAATTTTTTTCTGAGAAAAAGCATCTCACAAACTATTTTGTGAAATAACAATTATTATCTGTGCTTCTCATGTTATACCGTATGCTTACTCCAACAGCTTTAACCTTGCTTCATGTTAAGCACTCACCTACCAGGGAGTTTTTCCCATTTCCCAATCAATTAAAGAGGAGCCAAACATACATCATTGGTATAGTAAGGGATTTTTCACATCACTTTGGTTAAAACACAATTCAAAGTTTTGCATCTAGAAAGTGGCACATGCTTATACTGCTCAGCTTGTGTCTTATAAAAATTTTCCTATCACGATAATATTTTGAGCACTTGCCCAAGTGTATCAGTGCACTCAGGGAAAGCCTGTGTGGCTCGTGCTTCTGTGTAGCTGGCACGTACAGCACCCTTGCAGGGCATATCTTGTCTGAGGCGCAGAACCTGGATGCAGAACTGCTGTAGCAGTTCAGCTCAGCTGGTGCAGTGCTGATCAGGACTGACTGCTCCATGTAAACTATAGCAAAGCGGGTTTGCATTCTTCCCAACCAGCTGTTATGTTCAACGTGTTTTAATCATGATTAGCTGACATAATGCTGAATAAGATTTGCTTCCTAAGGGTCAGCTGTGGCCAGCATCCTGTCAGCTCTCTGTTTCCAGCTGCATTTCAGCAGAGCAGCTCTGCAATGCACACCAGCCCAGAGTGACAGCAGCCACACACGGGGCTGTGCACTTCGCACAGCACAGGAGACTGTTCCCTCTGAGATGCAGATAGATCATTAGACAGTGAAAATGAGTCCTTCACAGAGTGTCAGAACAAGGTCTCATTTTCCCAAATGGTGAATTTTGCTCACAGGATGGAGTGATGCAGCTGACCTGGGTACTGTGTCCCTTCTTGCTGAGCCAGCAGCTGGTGACACCTCCTCAGATTCAGAATTCGTCATTGTCTCTAGTAGCCTGGCTTGGGCAGCACAGGCAGAGTGAAGTTTAAACTTGCACTCATTTTCAAATGAGATCATTTGAAATCTAACAGGAAGATCATTTGGAATCTAACAGGACAGTTCAATGGAAAAGAAATCCACTGTGGGGTTTAAATCTTCTCAGGAAGCAGAAAAGGTACCACCTTAATTCTGCTACACTTCAGAAGCATTGGAGCTAAGGAGGTGCTCAGAGGAGCATCACCACGTCCCTGCCCTGTCCTTACAGACAGCCTGAGGCAATGCTTCTGGATTTCATCAGAAATGGGACACATGGTCTGACCCTGTATACAAATATCCTTATGCCTGTGACCAAATGGGAGATTGTTATTACAGGAGAAGCTCCTCCTGCGATGATTCATCCAAAAATCAAGACTTTAGCAATCAAGACTGTAGGCATCTGCTCTGAGGGGAAAAAGAAAAACTTTTCTGAAAGATAGAGCAAAAATGAATCTTAACACGCACAAAGTTTTCCTCATCTCTTTGTTCTTGTAAGAAGAGATAGGTCAATGTCTTTGTTATTTAAACCATCTAAAATGTCCTTTAACTACGGCATTACTGTACAGACTATGAGATGGTGGGTTACAGGGTGATTCGATGGAACTTAGCCAATTTATTTTCCTAAAGTGTTCAATAATTTTGTCATGTACTCTTTAAAATCTTTCTTACAGAAGTTGTGACTGCTGCAGTAATTATGTCTGAGTTAAATTTAGGTATATGCCAGGGCCTTCATACAGTCAGTGAGCTACAGCTGCAGTGTGTGCACACCCTTAGCCTTCAGAGCCATTGGCAGCTGGGTGGGTTTTTGCAGAGTTTACATATTAGATAACAAGTGCTTGTAAGCACTAAACTGGAACCCCTGACAATATTCATCAGAAAGTTTCAAATAAATTATGAGAATATTTTTTTGAGATAGACTGTAATTCTTATAATAAACAACTGTACAATATTAATTCACAAAGCGTGATTTAGTTCAGTGATCAGACAGAAGGGAGAATCTACATCCAGAAGCATTTGGCAGAATTTTTAGTACATTTTGGCATTTTAACAGTAAGTGCTGTGAGCTATAGCACTTAATGAAATTAATAATGTAATTTACTCCGAAGTTGTTCTGCTGAGAAAATCATACTGCTTGTTTAAAATTGGACTGGAAATCACCTTATAACTGAAAAGTTATTACCTTATAACTGAAAGGTTTCACCTTATAGTGAAAATATTTATTTAATAGAGATTTAAGGTAATGGCTATATTTGGAATTTTATAATTTTTTTATAATTCTTTTCTAAACAGGTCATTTTTATTTTCTGGAAGGGCAAAGTGATGCTCTGCTTTGTGGAAATAGTTCTGATGCTGGGTAAGACCAAATTTCATCATATTATTGCACCGTATAGAAATTAGATCCACATTCCCTAGGTGTGCAGTTGGACCAGGGCTATATTTTGAGTGACCACTTCCTTTCACATAGGAAAGGCTTTTACACTGGGCTTAGGATCTGTATACCTGATCAGAGCTCAGTAGATTGGTTGGATAAACTGAGTCTTTGCATGGTGAATGAGTAATTTAGTATTACTATAGCTCCTGCCTCATTGATAAGTAACAGGAACAGCAATATGTGATGGGAAAACCTGGCAAAATATGTTATTTGGCAGTTCTGGCTGCACATATAAGTACACCAATATCCAGCCAATAGTATTAAAATGGCTAAATAGGTAATGTCCAGTTTGTCTTTGTAGGCAGTGCCCAGAAGGATATACTTGTGTGAAAGCTGGTAGAAACCCCAACTATGGCTACACAAGTTTTGACACCTTCAGCTGGGCTTTCTTGTCACTGTTTCGGCTAATGACTCAGGACTTCTGGGAAAACCTCTATCAACTGGTGAGAATGTTTTTTATGAAAATAGACTAAATATGTTTGAATCAGGACTAGAGGCAATTTCCTTATCTTACTTTTAACAGTATGAAGAACAGAACTTCTATTCTATTCTTGCTTATAAATGTATTATTATTTCCAGACTCTTCGTGCTGCTGGGAAGACATACATGATATTTTTTGTTCTGGTGATTTTTCTGGGCTCTTTCTATCTGATAAACCTGATCCTGGCTGTGGTCGCCATGGCCTACGAAGAACAGAACCAAGCAACAATGGAAGAAGCAGAGCAGAAAGAGGCAGAATTTCAACAGATGCTGGAACAACTGAAGAAGCAACAAGAAGCAGCACAGGTATAGTTTATAGTGTAGTAATGTAGGAGCATAAGGAAATGAGTTTACTAAAGATAGTCACCCTATACTTTCTGAATTTGGAAATATGAAGCACCCTATTGGTCTTTCAATGACAGAGTTAGCTCAGAGGTTTTCTGTTCTGCACTGAAGACATGGCATTGTGAATGATTCAGCCATCAAGAAGGAATATTCAAAACTAGGTATAGGTTATTCACTATGTTTTTCTAGTCTAGTGTCATTAATAAAATCTGTTAGACTTCTGCATTTAAAATTTACTCGTGAAGGATGAGAGAAGTCTATGACCAACACATATCTTGAGTCAACTGATTAATAATAATTAGAAAAAAAACCTAGGGAGAGGATATCCTATAGAAAGTGTTAAGATCTGAGATATTTGGAGTAGAAATTATGTAAAGGTAAATTAAAGAAAGGAAAACATTATGTTGTGTTTTGCTCAGTGACATAAATTCCTTCTCCCTCATGGTAGGCAGCAGCAGTGGCAGCAGCAGCTGTAACAGCATCTGCAGAGTCCAGGGAGCCCAGTGCTGCAGGAGAAGCAGGAGGGCTCTCAGAAAGTTCCTCAGACGCATCAAAATTGAGCTCAAAGAGTGCAAAAGAGAGGAGAAATAGAAGGAAAAAAAGGAAACAGAAAGAACAGTCTGGAGGAGAGGAAAAAGATGAAGATGAATTTCACAAGTCTGAATCAGAAGACAGCATCAGAAGGAAAGGTTTCCGATTGTCTATTGAAGGCAATAGACTGACATACGAAAAGAAGTATTCTTCTCCACATCAGGTATTGCCTATAGTTATTTTTAGTAAAAGCATGTATTTAAAGCATCATGGGCTGTTTCAAAACTACTTTAGTTTTCCTAAAGTACAGTAACGTGATGCTACTGCATAAACAAAGGAAATACTGATGCTTTCATTAACCTTAATTAGTGTTGCTAGTGCTTGAGAGGAAGTGCTCTAGCTGCCAGATTGCCTTGTAAAAAAAACCCCTAGAATTAAATGTAACCTCATGTCTCTGTTCTTCTAATAGGATTATTTAAAAATCATATTAAAATATTCTCTGATTGGTTATGTGGGGTTTTGTTCCTTTTAGCATGATCATATATTACCTAGACTTGTTAATTTGCTACAGTATTTTTCTGTCATAATAGCCTCACATTTTCTTCCTGTTTCAAAGATGTTTGAACTTATGTTTGTTCACTATGGGCAAGATGCTTCATATATGAAACAAACTGCATGTATAGACTTCCTTTTTTTCTTGGTGGGAATTATGCAACTAATCTATTCGGCAGCTTTAGCTGAGAAAGGAGTGTTCAGCACTGGTTTTGTCTTAAGAATCCATGAACAGTGATACCTCTATCTGCAAGATATATACCTAATGAAATACATGTAAAAATTTCCCAGCAGCATGTAGCTTCTGGGTAATATGGTTACTCTCATTTAAGAAAAAAAGGAAACCTATGCTAATCTAGTAACAGTGCTAAGTTTGAGGATTTCAGCTAATAATCACACATTTTGTTTGCCTGCAGTCTTTGCTGAGCATTCGTGGCTCCCTGTTTTCCCCAAGGCGCAACAGCAGAACAAGTCTTTTCAGCTTCAGAGGTCGAGCAAAGGATGTAGGATCAGAAAATGACTTTGCTGATGATGAGCACAGCACTTTTGAAGACAATGACAGCAGAAGAGATTCTCTCTTTGTGCCGCGCAGACACGGTGAACGGCGCAACAGTAACATTAGCCAGGCCAGTAGGTCATCCAGGATGCTGGCAGTGTTTCCAGTGAATGGGAAGATGCACAGCACCGTGGATTGCAATGGGGTGGTTTCCCTGGTTGGTGGACCATCTGTTCCTACATCGCCTGTTGGACAGCTTCTGCCAGAGGTGATAATAGATAAACCAGCTACTGATGACAATGTAAGAAAGTTTTAAATAGCTTAGGCATGGTGGCCTTTTCTTACTGCACCAGCCAGTGTTTTCTACAGAATGGAACCCTTGGCAATGCTTCCTGGTTGGTCAAGCTGTGAATGCTCCTGCATCTTGTAAAATCTTTAGTAAATAAAACAGCTAAGATAGGTTTGCAACCTAAGCATTTACTTACAAAGATTCTCATAACTAACAAATGCAAGTCGCAGTTTCCAAGTAATAAAATAGTAACATACACATTCATAAAAATGCTATGCTTTACTGTATTACTGTGCCATACTTTCCTTTAGCTGATCTAAAGGTCCATCTAGCTATCGTAGTTGATATACAATGGAAAATATTATACAAAAAAGTTATCTAACTGCAATCAATATGGTGCTATATTACCACTATCAAAATTAGCATTATTAGTTAATTTTGATATCATTCTTCCTTATCAGCCTGGTTAAAAATGTAAGGAAGTTGTCAATTCCTTATTACTATTTATTTCTCATTTCTATATATTTTCCATCCATTTCTGGTGGAGTATTGTAGTATAGACAAAATAGTTCATTGGAAGATTACAGTTCAATACAGACTTCCAAAAATGCAAATGTCTGTGTGAACATATGTGCAGCACAAATTGCTGCTATTCTCTTACCATATACAAGGTAAGAGAAAATGCCTCCAAAAAAATTCTTGCTTAGTCCAAATTTGTCTACTCAGACTGCTAAAAAATACTAGCATGAGGAAGCATGAGGAAGTCAGACTTTTCTTACTTGCTACAGTTTGATTAGGGGAAAAGAATATTACGTTACAAACCCCAGAATATTCTGTCAGCAGGACCAAGGAAACAAATTACAGTTTGCAAATTTTTGTGCAATGTTTTGAACTCAATCCTATTCCATTTGTTTAAATGACTTTTCATATCTTTAAGGAAAAAACCACAAAATTTAAGTAAATAAACACTCTCTCAATCTGTAGGTACCTATGACCTAATGCCTTTCTAAAATTATTTAAAAGCTACTAAAAAGTAATAAAAGTCCGACATGATAAAATATGAAGTGCACGGAGCACGTGTCCAAGCTAAGACACTACTAACAGGTTTATGTAGTATTTGCTTATCTGATTGTTTCTTCAATGTGGTCTCACCTACTGTTGCTCTCTATAGGGCACCACGACAGAAACAGAAATGAGGAAGAGAATATCAGGTTCTTTTCACGTTTCTATGGACTTCCTGGAGGATCCAGCTTTAAGGGAAAGAGCCATGAGTATTGCTAGCATCCTCACAAACACTGTGGAAGGTGTGTGCTATGCATAGCTTAATATTTACTGCTGTTTTTCCCATGGATTTCTGAGAATTTGAGTTGAAACTTGAAAACAGATTTAAAATAGCTTAAGTAACAGATAACATCCCACAAACTGACACATATTTATCAGTAAATTCAAAGCTCTTTATTTATTAAGGGTATTACATAACTAAGCATTAAAGTTATTACATAAGGAGGCATTTCTACCTCATTGTTCTGTCACCATCTAACTCATGTGCATGGTCATAACTGAGTGGATGCTTATGCATAGTAATTAAAAATGTGTTATTGAACACAAAAAAGCCACTGAACATTTTTCAAACATATGCAACTATTGTTAAAATATATACTCATTTTTGCAGTTATATTTATTCAGTTACTCTTTAAAGCAATTTTACGTGATCAAGATGGCTTTTCTCTTGAATTAGGAATGAAAATTTTTACTTAAATGCCACAATAAATAAAATTTATAAATAATAAAAATATTTACATACTGGAACAGTAGGTGGGAGAAACAAGTTGAAGTGTAATCAAGGAAAAATTAAATACATAATACAAACTGATGCATAAATTGATGCTGATTGGCATAGTGATTGGAATACAAAGAAGTTGTGCCTGACAGATAAGATTTGAATATAGTAAATACGTTTGATAGCAATTTTTAAAGACTTTCCTTAAAAGCCCTGTAGAATGGGGGGTTAAAGGAGGTTAATCAGTACCACTACAGACTGAAAATTGACTGGTACAGTTGATATTGGAATGAGGAATGTTAGAGAAGTCACGTAGTTACATGTATAAACTTTCTTTTCTCCACAGAACTTGAAGAATCGAGACAGAAATGCCCACCATGTTGGTATAAATTTGCAAATATTTTCTTGATCTGGGACTGCAGTCCACATTGGTTAAAAGTTAAACATATTGTCAACTTAGTGGTAATGGACCCATTTGTTGACCTGGCTATTACAATTTGCATTGTTTTAAATACACTTTTTATGGCTATGGAACATTATCCGATGACGGATGAATTCAATAATGTACTTTCAGTTGGAAATCTGGTAAGTCTGTTGGGTTTTTATGTTCATGATTTGGAAGGAAATATGCCTTTAATAACTGAAAGAAGTTTTAACAGCTTTTTGGATATTTACTGGCCTCCAGATATAAGTATCAGAACATTTTTGGAAATTTGACTGTCAGCCCTGAATCATGTAGCATAAAATACTGTAAAATCAATATATTGCTGCGTTCTGCAAAACCAAATTAAAAATTTAAAAATTGGCTCCAATGCTACATTAAGTAAAGTCCATCTTAAGCAGAGTTTGATTTGTGTAACTACTAAACCAGAAAATGCATTGCTTCCATGAAAAAGACACTATGCAAATAAATGCAGTGTTAATTTCTCAATCAATACAATACAAATCTTTCAATTATGAATGTGTTTTTAATTGATGTTTCCTGAGTGGAAATTTACAATAGCTAAAAGATCCCTTTAAAAGCATTTCTAGAATTTTCTTCTGCAAAAGGCTTTTTATATGGATAAGTGGATTTTTTTCTTTCTATGCTTTATGTGAAAAATATCCCGCAGTATTTTTTCCTCTCCTATTTTTTATTGTTTTTATCCTCTGATAGTTAGTAAGATATATTTTCCTTGTGTTGTAAGCTGTACTTTCTCCCTTTCTCTCTGCTTCAAAAAGATAAATTATTAAAGATTTTATGAGTTAACTTTTTGTAGGTTTTATGCTTTTGAACTGACAGGTTTGATCACACAGAAGTATCTGCAGCTACAGTCCTACTTTATCACTTACTTTTAGAATTAATTTCTTGTAATGTGATTTTTAATAATCCTTGTTTTGTAATGAGGAACAAATAGATCATATAAATAACTATAGGATTTAGGAGGGAGAATGAATAGAAAAGTGTACAGCTGATTTTCATATACTTAAAATAAGGGAGATTCTGAATCTTTGTTTCCTAATAAAATGTAAAATCTTGTATGGTAGCATTTTATAGGTTTGTTTTCTAACCAAGAAAATTCCGTATGAATCTTGGTGTACCTCTGACTACAAAGGGAATGTGAGAGAACCTGTCTATAAACACCACATTCTTCCAGTTTTAGGCTCCCTGACACAAACCCCTTCTGCAATAGAGGGGCTCTCAGAGGTTGCCTGCTCCAGTAGTTTCACTTTAAAGATCCTTGAAAACCTTCCTGTTCTGACTGTTTTAGGAACCTAAGTCAGCATTTCAAACTGTATCATTCCTATGTCCTTCTCAGGGGTTCCAATCCTGTAGCTTAAATATTGGTAACCTTTCCCTCTCAGGTGTTTGTATCTAGAGTGTATTTAAAGACTTTAGCAATCTATCTTGAGTACTGGTGTTCCTAGGCAGAGCAAATCAGACTCTTCTTTCCTGTCTCCTGATTATCCCAGTTAGATTATTCTCTTTAGCTGTCCTATTTTCTGTTCAGCTTGCTAGAAAATGGGTTATCAAAACAAAACAAAACAAAACCAAAAAAAAAGAAAAAAAGGAAAAAAGGAAAAATAAAAAAAAAAAAAGAAAACATTTCAGAGCAGAGCTCAAGCAGTTTTTAATGGTGGCTTTAATACATTCCTATCCTACAGGAAATTCTCCCAAGCCTTCTCTCAAAGCTACTCAGGGTCATTACTTTGGTGGATCTTAAATATAATTCCTACTTCATTCAGCATAGCAACTCATGATGAGAAACCAATACCAACAGTGCTTTGTTTAAAATGCATTCTTAAATACTCTTTCATTCCTGATGTCAAAGTGATTGAGCCAACCAATTTAGCTGAACTTACTGGGCACACCCAGGCTGAAGTTAGTCAGCTTTAGGAAACTGTTGTATCTCAGTACATGTATGTCAGTTGCTGTATCGACTGAGGAACATTATAATATACCATTAATTCACCTGGTATAAATAATCACAGCTCTGTTGAGCTGAATGGCAGGTCACAGCAGCCAAGAAGCTGCCCCCCTGTAGTCTTAGATTTGGCCTCATTTGTAATTTGTATACCAAGAAAGAGTTATACCATGTAGTTTCTTGGAAAGCATTCTGGTTTATGTCCTGAAAATCAAATCTGGGATATTGCTTGTACAGTACATGAGATAGTCCATATTGTTATAGAGTTGAAATTGGATTTTAAATGTTATAAAACAGAAGTTTATGTAATTTGTTTAGTATAAAATTTAATTAATAGAAAAATTACCTGGTTTCTATGACACTTGTTAAGAGCATGTGAGCATAATAAATCACTACCTTAAATATAACTATTTTAAAGTATCACTTTTGGATAAGATATAGCTTGAATTAAAAACCTAGACAACAACTAAATCTGGAGTATGACGTTTCACCATGAAATAACAAACTGCACTTTGAACTCAGGTCTTCACTGGAATCTTCACGGCAGAAATGTTTCTCAAGATAATTGCAATGGATCCTTACTATTATTTCCAGGAAGGCTGGAATATTTTTGATGGTTTTATTGTAACCCTTAGCTTGGTTGAACTTGGTCTTGCAGATGTGGAAGGATTATCAGTTCTTCGATCATTCAGATTGGTAAATATACTTCAATTGCACTGATTTTTCAGTGGGGCTTCATTAAAATAATTTTATTTTTGCCTTAAAAATTTGCTTGATGTTTGCTGTGATACTGATCCTGATGCAAGTTTCTTTAGCACAAATCCTTATTAACTGTGGAATCTTACCATCTTCAATGGGAATTGACAGGGATCCAGACAAACAGATAGCAGTGGGTGCCTTGGGCCTATTTCCAATGTATCCATTGTATACACACACTTTAAACATCCTGCTGTGCAGAACTAAATTGACTCACTATATGCATATTGCATAATATATATGCATAATTATGCTCTGATTGGCATCACAGGAATAGATCTCTACAAATACTAGTTGAACAGTGGTCCAGATGATTTTAACAGATGAACCCTAGATTTTAAGTTCCAATCAGTAGCTTCTTTGGCCTTCAGTAAAAGCTATGCTTTGAAGATATCAAAATACAATTTTACAAATTTTTCTTGAGGGAACTTTCCACCTTCATGCTTTTAGACAAGATGATACCCTCTGAACAGTCCTACTCAAGGTATATTTTGCAGTAATATCCTTCCACAAATTAACTTTAAAATATCTTTGTGTCTTTCTGGTTTTCCTAACAATATTTTTCTTTCCTTCCAGTTACGAGTTTTCAAATTGGCAAAATCTTGGCCAACTCTAAATATGTTGATAAAAATCATTGGTAATTCTGTGGGAGCTCTGGGGAATCTGACCCTGGTGCTGGCCATCATTGTGTTCATTTTCGCTGTGGTTGGGATGCAGCTGTTTGGGAAAAGCTACAAGGAATGTGTGTGCAAGATCTCCAGTGACTGTGTGCTTCCTCGCTGGCACATGCAAGATTTTTTCCACTCCTTTTTGATTGTATTCCGAGTGCTGTGTGGAGAATGGATAGAAACCATGTGGGACTGCATGGAGGTTGCTGGCCAAGCCATGTGCCTTACAGTCTTCATGATGGTCATGGTGATTGGAAACCTAGTGGTATGTAATCAAAGTGTTAACAAAAATTGATTTGGAAATTGAGTGGTCTCAGTCCTAAAGTGAACTAAGTGCTCTGGCTCTGCTTCAATAAAGCACTTAAGCAGGTGGTTTCAAGCAATGTTTAAAGTTGAGCTTAAGAGCTTTTTTGGATAGAGAACAAAATATTCTGCAATATCAAAATCCTAAGAATGTCAGAGTGGGCACTTAAGAATCTGACTAATTTCTCTTTTGGCCCTTTGAAAATATTTTGTGCTTCAAATAATTTTGGTTTATGGGCTCTTTATAAACCGTTTGCTGTGGATTTTTAAAAATTAATTATACCGTATGATTAGTCACCTAAATAATCTAATTTCTGTTGTGTGATGGGATAAATTAAACTTTTTAATGATGCTGAACAGCAAATCTGATATCTCCATTTTTAGATTATAAGATTTGACACCAAAACATTTATATACTATGGGGAGTCAAAGACACATTTACAGATATTAGTCAGTTGTACAAATATTTTTGAATAGTGAACAGGACCTAAGCTAAATGAAATAAGCTTGTTTTTTATAGAGAAGAGAAAAAGATTTGAGGGTACTTTTTTGGTTATGGCGAATTATTGGGATTTCAGTCTTTGATGTCAATAATAGGACATTTTAAAATAAAATAAATGTTGTTTTTTGGAATAAAGTCTAGAACATCCTTTTTAAAATCTTTCTGCAGGTACTGAACCTATTTTTGGCCTTGCTCTTGAGCTCATTTAGTGCAGACAACCTTGCCGTGACAGATGATGATAATGAAATGAACAATCTCCAGATTGCTGTGGCAAGGATTCAGAAAGGCATAGATTATGTGAAAAGAAAAGCACGTGAATTCATCCAAAAAGCTTTTGTTAAAAAACAGAAAGCTTTAGATGAAATCAAGCCACTTGAAGATTTAAACAACAAAAATAGCTGTATTTCTAACCATACAACTGTGGAACTAAGCAAGGACCATGACTATACTAAAGATGCAAATGGAACAACCAGTGGTATAGGCACAGGCAGCAGTGTGGAAAAATACGTAATTGATGAAAATGATTATATGTCATTCATAAACAACCCAGGCCTCACGGTGACAGTGCCCATTGCTGTGGGTGAATCCGACTTTGAAAATCTAAACACGGAAGAATTTAGTAGTGAATCAGACCTGGAAGAAAGCAAAGAGGTATTTAGACATTTTTTGCATTTCTCTCTGATCTTTTGAGCATCTTTGTTATGTGGGATTTTGTTTGATTGTTTGGGGTTTTTTTGTTTTATTTTTCGTTAGCCAGCGTATTCAATTCTTGATCTTTGACACTTCTTTGTGGATGGGCATAAATGAGTGTATGAAGGAGAACTTAATTCTTGATGAACAAAAGTTTGAGAAAGGGTCAAAAATTTTAGCCTCCCAGAGAGGATAAGAGGCCAGGTAATGGGAGACAACTAATCCATAAAAACTATGTATGGTCCATATGGTAGTTGCAACAACTTGTAGAGGACAGTGCCTTAGCTGCAGTGTTATTCCACCAGAAACTTTTGTGCCTTCTGTAACAAGGATCCCATGAGGAGTGTGATACATCTTGTCTCTGCCTCTTGAACAAGCAGATATAAACCAGAAAACATACAGATGGTTTATGTAACTCCTTTAAACATTCCTTTAGACATATGAATTCTTCTAGATTTTAAAATTGTCAGCTCTTCTAGACCTAGATTCCTATAAAAAGAAGTCTTAACCATAGACTCTCCCATATACTTCAAATTCACTTGGTTGTCAAAACTGAAAATTACCACCAGATGAAAATATCTACCATTGCTAAAGGAATGCTAGAGCAGGCTATTGATATAAAGCCTTTATGAGAACTGTAATTTTAAAAAGCATATTAAGGCTATAACTGTTCCATTACGTGACTTTTTGTATGTGGCTATTTTAGCAAAATAATTTAAATTGATTTGATGACAGAATTTGCAGAACAACTACAGCCCCAATGACTTATTTTGCTGCCATTTTAGTCAAATTAGAAAATTACGTTTCCAGACACTTAACAGTATTAATTTTCTCACTTGAGAAACCTAAGCCTTAACCAGCTAATTCCCATTTTGGTAGCAATGCAGGTTCTTTATAAGATAGCTCACCTTCCCCCTTCCATCCCACTGTTGTATTTCTAACAGTGTTTCAGACAGCCCTTTGTAGGGCAGCTGAATTCTTTACCACTGTCCTTTCAGTGTTTATAAGAGCCCTCTAGCACTCTCAACAAAAATTCAGTGTTAAGCTAAGTGCAATTTTTGGACCCTCCTCCAAGAAAGGAGACCTGTAAAAAACAGCCTCTCCCCATAGCAACTTATTTCATAGACAGTGTTGTTCCCATTTCCCAATTAATATCTGAAGCATTAATAATTCTTTTCCTGTTAAATATTGGCTAAAATGTCTATAATTAATTTCACTTACGCTTTTGAACCACTGCTACAATAAAGGTTCTAAAAATTTATTTCAGCACATTATGAACCTCCCCCAGCACGAAGAATTTCAAAATAAAACATTTAAACAAAGATCCTTTGGAGGTAAACAATGACTGTTCATCTACTCTCCACAACTACCTTCATGCTGGCCAGTCCAGTCTTCCAACTCATTACAGAGCAGACAGTCAAAGAGAGAGACACCACCCGGTTTATGACAGACCAATGGAGAACTGATCCTGTTCAGACACAGATTCAGTTTAGGAAAGCTTAGGAAAGCTGTCTGCCAATCTGCTGGTACCTGCAGGAACAGGGCTACCTTTTATCCCACAGAAGAAGTACTATGACACTTCTGAATTATTACTACCACTGTTTTAGAAAGCGTTTTGCTGTTAGTGAATTAGGGGGGTTTTTGTCCTCAATATCAAAAGGCCTGCTGCCACCTAGCATTGATGAACCCAAGAGGAGGTTGTAGCGAGGTGGGGATCAGTCTCTTTTCCCAAATAAGTAGTGACAGGATGAGGAAATGGCCTCAAGTTGCACTAGGGGAAGTTTAGATTGGATACTGGGGATGAAAGGATTGTCAAGCATTGGAATAGGCTGCCCAGGGAAATGGTTGCGTTGTCATACCTGAAGGTGTTTAAAAGATGTGGCAGCTGGGGACATGGATTAGTGGTGGTCTTGGCAGTGCTGAGTTTCTAGTTAGACTCAGTGATCCATATTGCACTTGTTTCATTATTTTGTTTAACCATACATCTTTAAATATATTTCCTTCAAAGTTTTTCCCAAGTTTTAGCCACAGTACCAAAGAGCTAGATTGCAACCAGGTTCCAGCTGCGCGTTATGTGTTACAACAGTTTTAGAATTTTTAGGATGAGAATTAGCTCAAGTGCATTTTTTTTTTTGTTTTTAAATTTGGCTTTCAGCTTATGCCCCTCTCTCTTTATGCTCATTATGTTATTGAAAATTTGTTGATAAAACACAATCTGATTTTTTTATGGGTTTCAACTACCTCAGCCTAATTGTATGCAGATTCTGCTTTACTCTGAGGTAGACTTTCAGCAATATTAATCTGGAATTACTAACCTCTGAAGTATGGCCTTCTCTGCTTTTCCCCCCTTGTTCCTCTGAGCTTCCACCTCATTTATGAAGTTATTTTTAGACTCTTACCTGATTTTCAGTAGACACTAAAAATTCCTGCATATTTTTTTAAGTTTCATTATTTCTATGTAGGTCAAGAGATCATCATGACTTACGGCTTGTTGTGGTCATAAATCCTCTCAGGTTTAGCATCATTACCCATATTTTTCAGTTTAAAGCATAATTTTATTTAAAGTCTGATCTATTATTGTCACACCTTCTATTTAATAGATTCATACAGTGCAGGAGGAAAACCAGGCTACACAAATTTCTCAGATGTTTATCAGCAATTTACTTACGTTGAAGTCTAGAACGTTCAAAAACATTGTCTAATTTACTTATTCCAAAATCAAATAATATTTGCCTTAAAATTATTTACTGTGCATTTGTGATGCTTCTTTCTTTTACAGAAGTTAAATTCATCTAGTTCATCTGAAGGTAGCACAGTTGATATTGGACTTCCTGCAGAAGAACAACCAGAAGCTGAACCTGAAGAAGCCCAGGAGCCAGAGGCCTGCTTCACAGAAGGTATTTGGAACAAAAATACTAGTAATACTTATTAATAGAATTGTAGAATAATTTTCTATGTGAGTTAAGTATTAAGTTTTATGAATCATAGTAGCCTTTAGTTAGTGTTTAAGCTCTGATTATTAGCAGTAGTACTTTTAGTCCATAATATATTATATGGATGCTGATACCACAGTTATGCTATATATTGGATAAACAGTTAAGAAAACATTTTGTCAGAAATGTATCTCTATTTTTAAAATAAGAAAAATACGGTATTGAAAGTTTCATTTTAGTATGTTACTTTACTTTCTGAGTTTAGTTACAATCCCTTAGATAATAAAATAATACACTATTTAAAAAATATTTTACACAGATACCTAAGTGCTTTATAAATCATACATTACTAAAACAGCTGTTTAGTGATAAATAAAAACTGCACCTCAATGGTCTTGTGCAAAATGCTAAATGAATCTTATACAAATTGCAAAAGGAGAAGGAAGAGCCTTGTGTGCCACCTGGGGCAGGAACAGTCTCACCTGGTGGACCCCTTCATCTTTCATTCTTCCTTCTACTGGCCCACAATTCAATAAAACCACAATCTGGTCATAAATATTTTTCCAATGGCATTTCCTTGTACGAAACCTTATGGATGTGTGCATGTGAAGGAGGTAGGGAAATAAATATTTTAAAACAATAATGTAAGGATAAAAATGTCATTTTTGGTATCTGTAAGCAAAGGTAGATTTAGACATTTGCGAATAACTGCTATTGTCAGGTTGGGTTATTTCTGGATATGATAACAGATCATTCTTTAGAAATTTACATTGAACTTGTAAGAGGTAGTACCGTAACAGTCTAGGATTTGTCAAGGAAAATACCATTATTTATAACTAGTATTTTTCTGCATAAAAGTCAGCAGCTAAATCATAAAAGCTTAAATATATTAAGGGCACAAGTTAGAGAAATTACCTGGTACTGAAAAGCCCAGAACTCAGATAAGGGCATTTTTTCATGCAATGAATGCAACATTGTCTGAATTGAGTATCCTGAACGAAAAAAGGTACAGTTTAATTTCATTTGCCCATATCTTACTACATAAACCTACCTGACATTTAGATGAGTTTGTATGTTTTAACACTACTTTGTATTCTGTAATTTGGCTTCATGTTCCATGGGCTTTTATCTTTTTGTGTGCACTGTACTGAGCACTTACTTTCTGATAAATGAGAAATACTTTCTTCTCAATTGTTCATTAAATTGTAAATTCCAATTGTCTCAATGTTATTTTTTTTCTTTGCAGAAAAAGGTTATCTACGTGAAAATTTATTAGGTTTTAAGTAAATAGCACAGTAAAGATAGCATTGTGTCATTAACTGAATGCATAACCAAAAAGAATACAACTCAACAAAATCTTTTCTTCCTCCTCTCATTACATACACTGTTCTAAAGGCTGTGTGAGAAGGTTCAAGTGCTGTCAAGTAAGTATAGAAGAAGGGAGAGGAAAGCAGTGGTGGAACCTCAGAAAAACCTGCTTCAGGATTGTCGAACACAACTGGTTCGAGACTTTCATTGTCTTTATGATTCTCCTCAGCAGTGGAGCCCTGGTAAGTAAAACATGAACGGAACGTTGCCATGTTGTCAGGAGACTCCTTAAAATTGTCTCTTCTAACACTGTTTTAACTTAACACAATTCCATGTCTTCAAATGATAGAACTAAATTTTATTCAGGCCTTGGGAAAAATAGCAAAAAAAGTCTCTTCTCAACAATATGTAGAAAAAAGAACAGACATAAGTGATTAGAGGGAGCCTAACTCCATTGCTGAAAGTGGCAGTGATACGCCTCAGGCAGACAGGAACAACATGTGAAGAAGAGAACATACTAAACTTTGTTATTTGAGTTTGCTCTCTCATTTTACTGCTGTTTACAGATGTAGCTCAGGGAAAAGAGCTGTCGCTGTTGAAGTGTTGGGAACTATAATGGCATAAATAGTTCACAACACCTTGCAAGGGCCAGGGCTGGATTATGTAGTCCTATAAATGCTGTGTGCTAGAACAGCAAAAAAAGCTAAGACTGTGTGGGTTTTTTTGATTCCTTTCTAAGAATAAGAATTTATTTTTAGACTTACAGTTCAGCTTCTACTGACTCATATTTATGTAGACTGAAGGGACATCTGTAAAAACATGAATTTGCTCTAACAAGCATGCAAGGACAGAATAAAAAGAAGCTAACCATAATACAAATCTATAACAATAAATAAAATAAACCCTAACAATAATATGTTTTTTTAAAAAATTCAAATAATGATGAAGAATAAAGAAATTGGAGATTAATTTTTAAATTAAAGTGAGCCTGAATATATACTGAGCTGAAGTTTCTTAGGCAAACTATTTGCTGTGAGATAATGTAGAGTATATCTAGCATCTACCCTGGTAGATTTAATTACCCTTTGGCAAATTACTTAACTTCCTACATAATAAAAAAATTGTGTTGCAAAATCATATTATAAACTCTTTAGACCACTCCCACACTTTAAAATACTGTTAATACTGTTAGCAGTTTATGATAATACCTATCACTAGTTTCAGCTGCACCTCTGAGAATTATTCTGCTCTTTTTTGGTCTAATATCAACACAACCATCAGAAAAACAACCTTTATGCAATACCATGTGACACCTTCCCTGTCATTTAAAACCCTCCAAATAACAAAAAAACCTCAAGTCTACACTACTGAATTTTGGTTCATACAACCAAGTGGAGAAAATCTTCAGTGACAAGAATTTAAATGAGAGAAAAGTTGTGGAAGGAGATCTGAAAAAGGTGACTTTCTATTACTACATTTAGAGGAAATTTGAGACAAGATCCCATGGTGTTAGTACCTTGTGCTTGTGAGCTAAGGTGTGGCATTCACAGAACCTTTATTTTGTGAAAATGTTTCAAAGACCATGGATTATCTCTGGAAATGTGAGACTCTGCTCTCCCTTTAAAGTGTTTTGTGATAGTGAAAAGGTCTCTTTGTATCTGCCAGCACTGTATCCCAATATTAACCCCAAGAACATGCTCCAGACAAATCTCACTGCCATCACAGCCAGGAAATGTGGCAGGCACAGGCAGGATGCAAGCTGCCTGCAAACCCCTCCCCAGGGCTCTCAGGCAGGGAGCAGACACACTTGTGCTGCCAAGAGCGCTGCTCGCTCAGCCTCTGGCACAATCCTGCCTGTACAGATGAAATTACATGTGCTGACTTCCCTGCTTGTAGTGAACGAGTGAATGAGGGTCAGGTACCTTAGGGCCTGATCTAAGTAACCAGAATTACACAGATCTTAGCTCGATGGCTGATATACAAACACTAACCATTTGAACTGACAGATGTCAAGTGATTGAAAAGCAGGATGAGTAAAAATGAATGTTAATGTCAATAAATATCCAAATCTTTGCAAGCTAGCAGATCATTCCAGTTCTTTCAGCCTGATGAAATCAATCAGATTCCGTAAGAAGTAATAGCATAATTTAAATTTGAAAGCAATTAAAGGAAAAAAAAGTTGAAGAATTTATGAAAAGCAGAAGCTATTTGTTTTTTCAATTGCCTAAAAATGAGAACACAAAAAGTGTAAATAACATGGCAAGCAGCTCAGAAATTTTATGTATCTCATAAAGTTTGAATAATAAAGCAGGTAATTGATTTAGATAAGTAAGTTTTTTAAGAAAGGAAGAACTTATTTTATGATTTATAACTTTAAATTTTCAGGAAGCCAGAGGACTTAGAAGGTAGATTATATTGTCATTGTCCTGAAAATTTTACAGCTGTGGCCCTGGATTTTGAAATTGGGTCTACCTACATACAAGCCAAATGATCTCAGTAGAATTCAGTTCAGGCACAACACTTTGCAGAATCAATTCTATTTGTCACTGTGGAATATGATCTGAGAAGAATAGTTCACTATAAGCAATAAATAAATACATTTTAAAAAATCTCTGACCAGTGGAGTAGTTGCTGTGTAATATCTATTTCTTTCTCCTGTGACCTGGAAAATATATTTCCATAGGGAAAAAATGGGTATAGACTGAGTTATCAGAAAAAGAAGCATTAGATAGAAATGACATACTCTTGCCTTTTCTTGAAGATTATTTCCTTTTTTTGTTGCCTTTTTTGGTTTGTTGTGTTGCAACCTGAAGTATGTGCAGTAACAAAAAATAACATATATTTGAATGTTTATACTCACAGGCTTTTGAAGACATATATATTGAACAACGTAAAACTATCAAGACCATGCTGGAATATGCTGACAAGGTCTTCACTTACATCTTCATTCTGGAAATGCTGCTGAAGTGGGTGGCCTATGGCTACCAAACATATTTTACTAATGCCTGGTGCTGGCTGGACTTCCTGATTGTCGATGTATGTCGTGCATTTCCTAAGTGACACCTTTGTATTTATCTGATTATTTTTTAAAATTACTTTCTCTGCAACCATAATATCTATTAATGCCAACTAGTTTACTTTTCAATTTAAAAAGTAAGGTAGCTGAAAAATTTCCATGTTTGTCTGTCTTTTGCTTTATGGTTGCAGCACTGCCTTGCTATACCACAGAGTTCAGGAGGACGGGAAGTTCTCCTGCAAACAGAAGGAGCTCACATGGTAGCCCCACAAGCAGTTAGAGGGTTTATCCCAGCACTGCTGTTGAAAGAGATCCTGCTGCTCTGCATTCTGACCTGGGCTGCTCGCTCCTGCCCTCAGACCCACCATTCCTCCTGCTGTGGTCTAGGTTGAATCCAGCATTTAGATGGGTGTCTGATCCACCAGACATCAGACACACATCTGAATCAAAACTCCTCTGGCAAGATAACAAACATCATGTCCACGAATTTCAGCATATGGATAAATTAGGGCTCCACAAGGGAAGCATGATAGATCTCTAGCATTGGTAGTGTGGCTTAATTAGTAGTGAAGTCCAATAAATATTACTGAGCTTGCAGTCTTCACAGCCATGTTTGAAATCTTTGCTGCAAGGGTTATCTCATAGTTCTAGCTCTATAGTACTCTGCTGTGAAATAGGAGAGAACATTTCTTGATGCATTGATACAATTATGGAGAATTTAGGAATATCCTAAGTATACCCCCTGGGAAAAAACCTCCAGTGTGCAGGAATGCATACTCTTTCTGCCGTTCATGAATTTCTGTGGGTGAGCCTCAAATACTATGTTTTACATATTTACAAATCCAGAACCAGTCCATATACTTTCAAGACAGCAATTTCTGGCAAAACATATTTAAAACCAAGTATAGAACAAGCTCAGTTTTAAAATTAAGGTTCTTTTTGTCCTGGTTTCAATGACTTAGAAATGTATGCTGAATAGACAAAAAGCTAACTTTATAAGAATTTATTGTCCCAAAGTATCGCCAAAAATCCAGTGCTTTCTCAATCAAGTGTTCCCATCATACAAGGGCTAATCAGAGAAATTAATTTTCTTCAGCTTTTTGGTTTTTTGGGGGCTTTTTTTGATGGGTGTTTACATTTTTGATTTGTGTGCATTATGGTTTAAATAGATCTAGGATTCAACTCCACATACACAGCTACAGATAACCATGTTTCATACAAAGAAAGTACCCTCTGTTGGAAAACACTTCGTTTTTTAGTATTAAAATTCTCAAAATGGGTACCTAAGTGGCACCTACAACAAAAAAGCTTGAAGAAGCATGCAAGCAGAAGCAGCTGTTCCTTTTCTAAACTAATTTTCTCTAATATTTGACTTTATTTAAATCATAATATCCCAAAAAGCCATCTTGTGAATGTGAGAATTTGAATACATCGTTATATGAAGGTATAGTACATATTCAAGTGTCTGAATTAGTTCATGACAAATGCTGGATTTACACACGTGGATATTTTCTTTAATTTTGCTTTAGATTACAGCAGCTTAAAAGTTTTTAGTAATACAACGAATGTGCTGGAAAAAGAAATTTAGATTTCAGAAGAACCAAGCCTTGTGGGTTGCTAGAACTGCTGAAAAGTTCAGAAAAGCTATTAATTTTTAAAAGCTAAAAATTTCACATATAATGCTTGTTTTTAAATATGAGCACAGTCCTAGAGTTCTCTTTACCTGATACATTGTTCTTTATAATGAAAGAGTACATGAGAACATTATGCTATTTTTGGCCCAACAAATAGTTAAGGAAATAGAACAGCATAATGAGGGAACATTTAGGGGAAACGGGAAACAAACAGAAGGTAATATTTTGGACAGGAGCCATAGCAAATGTGAAGAATGTGGTATTTTGCACCGAGGTAATGTAGGGACATGGAATATTTAAAGGCCTGTCAAATTCTTCCACCTATGGAACTGTTCTTCTAAGGTCGTAGAAACAGCATAGTCTAGGTTAATGTCAGCTTGTAAAGCACACCTTTGCAGCAGTCAGGCAAAAGGATTAGTCAGTATAACTGACTGTAGCAAAAATAATCCTTTTTACTAATTTTCAGAGGAGCAATGTTGTTCTGTGACCCACGTGTGAGTTCAACACAAACTTCAATCATTTCCCTTTCAGTTTTGAGCAATCAAATTACATTATCAACCACAATTACTGATCCCAACAGTATTGTGAAACAAATTAAAAATAAGAGCAATACCTAAACTGGTAAAAAGGAGAGATTAATTTAATTCAGTTTTTGTGGTTCTAAGTGTCCTCAGGTCAGTAGCAAAGGATGAAGTTCAGAATACTAACATTTCCAGATATCAGTTATCTTATGATAGTTTTGTTTGTTTGTTTACCTATTCTTCTTTCATATTGCTTCTTTCTTGTTCTTTTTTTTTTTTNTAAAGACTCCCTATTCCTGAAGAAAGTGATCCAAAATTAGAATCTTCTAACGAAGTGTATATCTCACATCTATGGTATGTAAAGTAGAATGTACAATATAATAATTTTTACTTTCCTGTTTTCATATAGGTCTCTTTGGTTAGCTTAACAGCAAATGCATTGGGTTACTCTGAACTTGGTGCCATTAAGTCCCTTAGGACACTAAGAGCTTTGAGACCTCTAAGAGCTTTGTCACGATTTGAAGGCATGAGGGTAAGACAACGTGAAAGAATCTGAAACTCTGCATGCATAGAAAGAATACATGCATGCACAACAAGGAATGACAAGTCCATGCAGAAAAGCTGCACTATCTTTTTATTGCATATCTTTTACTAACAGATAAGCAAAAAGCTTCATCAATTCACCTGAATCCATATGCAGTATCACATAGAGCTTACATTCATTAAGGTTACTTTACTTTCTAGCCAATCTCAGGAGTTTTTCATATGAGTCTTTGAAATTGCCAACTATGAACTCTCTTAACAGAGTCTTAATAATAAATAAAATGTAACAAAATGTTATTATTTTTTTTACTGATAAACATATCACAATATTTATACAGGAATCTAATTTAGCATTAGTTAACAAAGATATTTCCTGATAGAAATTGAAATTCTACATTTTTCAGTATATTTTATAAGACCCCTTTAATCTAACCCCACTGAATTTTATTAGATGATACTACAAATATATTCATACCCAGTAGTGGTTTAAATCTATTTCTGAGTTTGGCTGCCTTAAAAAGCAAATCAAGTTCTTTGATTCCTCTATGAAATTATTCTTTTTGTAAGGTAAATGCTTTTTTATTTCAATTAATCTCTATTCAATATTCAATACAATGTATATAAGGTTATTTCTTGCTACTCTGAATAACTTAGAGGCCCTGCTTATTATTCATCTCACTCAAGAAGGCATTTTGACTTATTTTTTCATTTATTTATATCTTCTGTTCCTTAAAGCCACTGAATACAAACTAACTCTATGTGCATGTCAATGAAATATGCTTTAAGAGAATGCTTTTTCCTGCATCATGGAAGCATAAGAGGAAACAATGCAAAATCTTTAGAAAAAAAATCTAAGATTAAGGAAGTCAAACTGAGGCTTTGAATTCTTTTCCTGAAATTGTATTCAGCAGACTACCTATCTCTACTTCAGAATGCAGCAGAAAATACATTGCTAACCAGTGATTACTAGATTAATAAACTTCAGCTTCATGCAGCAAATTGACTTTTAACAGTTTTCTCCTTATTTGAAACTCATGAACTGATATTCAGCAGGGTAAGAGCTGGTCAAGTACTAGAGAATGTGCAACTATTTAATTTAGCCATTTTCTCTTTGTCTTTCTTTGTACACACTGTTCATGAACATTCAGATAAATGTATGTGATTTTGTGCAGAGAAATGTTGGGAAACTGCTGTCAGCTTTACTTTGTAAATGATGTTCTGGTCAGCTGCAAGAGGACTGGGAGGCCAGTACAGATATTATGAAGGAAGGAAAAAATGCAGCTCTTAAAATGATATAAGAAGAAAAGGTCATTTCTAGAAAGATGTCAAAATTGATTGCCAAATGTTTTATTTAATTTTTCTGTATCTTTACATGACTGCCTTAGTAAATTTTCCACTTACAAGATTTAAGATATTCATGCATAAAGAAGCTGTTATTAAGGTACCTGTTATTTGAAATCCATTTACTGCTTTCCCCTATTGTTTACTGAATAACAATGATAGTCTGCCAGAGACCCAATCATATGATAGAATTTCAGCTACACAACATGAATAATTCATGAGCAATTTACTTTGTAGGAATCACAGACAAGCTTGGAGAAGCAAATAGGCTTCAGTTCTGTCCTCCAATATTAATGAAAATCAATGAAGTACCTGATTCCAGTCACTTAGCAAATTTGACTGGCCAAATATATATAGGCCTTATGGTTACTACATGCACTTCTGAAATAGTGTTTTTTTCCAAAGCACTTGGCAAGTATTCAAAACAGCTCACTGGCAGTTGTTGGCATTACTTTATTAATGACTCACGAACAGTAAAAGATTCAAATAATAAATAACTGACCAGCTCATAAGACTGTAGTCAAATTACAGTCTTCTCAGAAACTGAGTTCATTTCATAAGAATTCTTAAAAAGAGATTTTTTTTTCTGCTGGCAGAAAGTAAAAATAAATCAGCCCTCTTTGACTTCTTATATTGCCCATACCTACACTGAGCTGTGATAAAACAAACTGAGTTTTTATTCAGAATGTATTTAAATTTTAATGTTTACCCATATTCAAAAACTGTGCAAATTTTGCATTGAAAATGTAGAATATCTTAACTACTCCCCAAGAGGCTGTGGATATAAAAGACTCTGAATCATTTTGTAAAACAATTTGCCAAGTACTCACTACTTTAATTCAGTCAATGTTTTTCTGAAATAAGTTTTCCATTCTGGTGAATAGGAAGAATGCAGCACTTCACACAGTCAGTAAATATTAATGACAATTCTGTTATGCCTAAATATGAAACACGCTTCAGATTTTAAGCTACATTCTTAGAAGTCTTCAGCTATACTCTTTAGTTACAACTTAAGTTTGTAATTATGCTGTTTCATAAATGGGATAAATTCTCTTTCCAAAGAGAATATAAGATACATGAATCACTTGTACCAAAGTAGGGTACAAGCGATTCATAGCCTATGCTTGCCTTAAGCACAGAAGTGAGTTTTGCCATATTAAAAGCATTTAGAATATCTGCTAGTATACTGAATTTTGAGAAATTTTGATACTTTCTTTATTGAATCTCAAAACCAACTCCACCCAGATGCTGGAAGGAAAAGTAAAGGATTGCTTTAATTTAATTTAAATTTCTGTCTTAGGGTTTATATTCTCATCTCACTTAGTGTGTGTACTAAGCAGAAGTAGTTGCAAACTGAGATTTGAATATACCCATTGCTTTTTGTTTAGCTTTTTAGTACTCGCAGTAAAATGCTTTTGCGCTAGTTCTGAATTGGTATGCTACTTGAAAATATAGAATACTGAGTACATTTGCTTTGCTGAGTTAGAGAATTAAGTGACAATAAAGCATGCATTTGTGTCTAATTTCACAAAATAAAGCATGTCATGCCGTGCTTGATTTATTAGAGAAATAGTAGAAGGCAGCAAACAATCTGAAACCCACTTGCACTTTCAGTTTTGCATGCCTTATGCATATTTCTGGCTGATGGCTTAAAACATTTACTGTATTTCAAATTTCCAGTCCAATTTCATAACTTTTAAATCTAAATTAGACTATTTGACATCTTAAATATCCTCTAAAATTCAATGGCTATTCCTTAAGATTCCCTTACCAGGAAAGTGACAATGAGGCATTTTGAAGAGTACTCAAAACTTCATTAGTATGAAAGAAATATTTCTCATGTAATTGAGTTATAAAACATAGCATCAAGTGTCTGTCATTACAGATTCACAACTAATAGCAGGCTACATATTTCTATTTCATATAGGATACGTTTCAGCTTGGATGGGGTGGACCACTGGTTCCTCCCCTAATCTGTATTATGGGTACAGTATTTCCCCCTTTCCTATCCTTAATGAGTACAGTCTGACGAATCACTACATTGTATATTAAGGTTTAGGAGGAGAGACAACCTTATCTGCAAATCCTAGTACCAGCAAAAGTAGATTCTATATATCCATCCTACACTGCTTCTCAATTGGTTTAAATCTTTGGAAATAATTCCTTGAAATTTTGATGTTAAAGAAAAAACATGAAAAATAAGCAAATGAGTTTTGTTTTTTAGAGTTTCTGGAGTTCTTTTTGCAGGAGAAAGGTACCGCAGCTATTTTAAGATTTTTAATTGTTTTTTTAACTGAGATAAAAATTGGCTTTGTTTAAAAGTTTGAATGTGGCTTTTATATTGTTTTGGAAAGATCTATACTTTACCCTGTTACTCAATTTATAGCTATATATATTCAAAGTAGCCTGTAGAAAGTTTTGAACATTGCTCTGAATACATTAAACACACTCCAAAATACTGTGATCTGAATAGTCATAACTACAGATATTGATATAACTGCAGTTTAAATTTTGCATAATTTTAAACAGCCTGTATGTTACATTAAGTAAATCACTCCACGTGTATACATACAACATATAACACATCAAATCCCTTCTTGGAATCTGAATTCAGTCTTCTTTGGCCTGTGCTGGAAACCAGTTTTCGTAATTTTTTATCAAATGCCAGTAAGGGTATTATCTTTCTTGGAGTTTAGAAATGTCCTGCAGGAGACATGTCAGTGATATAAAAATCTTGCATTCACTACAATCATTAGCAAAATCCACTTTTTAGAGCTACAACTCTTGCAAGCACCAAGTGCAGGAGGGTATCATTAGGGCAGGGGTTTTTACAGCTTCGGTGTAAATGATGTGTCAGTATCAACTATGATCAAAGTAAATTTAGCATCTTATCTCACAGTTAGCAATTATGTATTCACTCTCAAGAAAGTGAGTGAATATTTTCTGCAAATTTCTGTTAAAAAAAGAGGAATATATTTTTTTGATCTAAACATTATGCACTTGGAAGGATTTTTTTGAGGGCTGTGGTTTTATTCATTACCTCTGAGTTTTAAGGAAAGCTTATTAGATGTTTTATGTCTCCTGAAAGGCAATTAAAAAGTTTATAAACTTTGACATCTCTCTTTATAGATGTTCATAAACCATGCAGGAAACATCTTAGTATTTTTTTAGACTGTAATTATACAATTAGAAGAGAACTTTGAAGAGGTATCTTACATAATTGAAACTGATACAATTTTTTTCCAGATTTGTATTTGTTGTATCTTACAGAAAACCCTTACTGTTAGGATCAAACTTTAATGAAATTTGAATGGGATACATAATATAGTTTGCATTTTTATTGAAAATGTTACAGGGCATGTAACAAGAAGGGCAAAAAGTTGGGGTTTTTTTCACTGCATCCATGAAGATACTATTCCCAAATCAAGTAACTGCTCTGTTTTCATGCTCATGTCTCTTTACAATATTTACGAGGTCTTCTCAAACAAGTGGACCCATGTGACTTATTGCTTGGCAGATAATTACTGTATTTTATCACACAGTATGTTAAATTATGTCTTTTCTTCTACATTGTCTTCAAAAGTACTTTTTGCATACTTGATTTCTGGTGGGAAACAGAATCAGGCTGCTCCAGAACCTGCAGTATCCTGTTAAATCCAGCAGTGTAGCTCACTTTAAATAGACTGTTTTGTGAATAACAAAGGCTTGTGTTTCTACTTTAAACAAGTTAAATTTCCTTATAAAAGCTAGAACAGAACTGCAGAATCATCTAGTTGAACATCTCTGCTAACAACCGTGGCATTCCAAGATATAAACTCACCACGCAATAGCATAAAATTTCTCCAGCACTAAGTGTTATAAAAACAGTTTGTGCATTGTTTGAGAAAGTATTTTGCTTTCTTTGAAGATAAAATTCACTATCAGAAGCCTTCTTCAGTCATGTGCACTTGTACAGTAACACTTACAGAAGAGTAGAAAATACAGTAATTGGCTTGTTCAGGAAGTGATTTTCTTCTCCTCTGAGATCTTTTATCCCTTAATTCAGCTTTATTTGTTCATTACTGTTCAGGTTAAGATTGACTTGTAACTCCTTGACATATCTCTTCGGTTTTTTCCACCTGCCTTTGCATACTCTCAGTTAAATCCAACATTTTTTTTTACTATCACTGCTTGAAATTATCGTTTTCTAATAATCTTCACTGTGTATTCTCCAATACAGCCTTCATTTTACTCAAAAAATTGAAGACATTGTCATAAATAATTTTTTTAATTGGTTCACATGAGGTGCTTCTCATGCCTAACACTGACAAAATGCATTCACTATTTCTTTCAGGAAACAACCTTTTTTGCTTTTTTAAAATTTGATCTAAATAATAGTATAGTCCCACCATCATAATTTACTTCTACAAACTTTTGGTTTCCTAATTTTTTAGTGATCATGACTTAAAGGCAAGCATTAGTTTACTAGAATAAGAGTTACTTTTATTATTTCAAATTTCTTATAACTTTTCTAAACAGTTTTCTAAATGTTATTTAATTCTGGCCTTACATAATCCTAGATCATATCATTAACAATAAAATACATGCATGCACATAGAATTAAGGCAAAGTGTGTAGCAAAGGTGGAAACTAGTTTTTTTACTGTACACCTCTTAATGGCAAAATCCATAAATGGCCTGTAATTTGGGTTAGAAGATAGATAAGAGACGAAGCCAGACTCTTCTCAGATGTGCTCAGTGGTAACAAGACAACAGCTATAATTTGGGTTATGTGAAATTCTTATTTGATAGAAGGGGTTTTAGGGAAGTTTGTGGTTTAATTTTTTTCATTTGGGGGATGGGGATATTTGATTTGCATTTTGTTGGGGATTTTTGTTTGGGTTGGGATTTTTTTATTTTTTTTTTAAGTCAGGTAAATACTAGAACGATGGAATGTAGTTAGTGGATTATGGATCATACATTCATACCAATATGGTGCATGGTGTACTACTCTGATTTCTATTTGTGGGACAAACTTACAAGAAAATTAGTTTCTTGCAAGAAATCCATTAAGATAAAATAGAGAGGAGTAATTAATTGAAAATGAGGACGTTTGAATTACTTGGATTAATCTACATTTTTTGGTTCCTAGAATCTAAAAATTCTCCTAGTTCCTCCGTAACCATTATTTGGATCATGTCAAGTAGGTTGCACTTTCTCTCACAGATATACCTAATTTTCATCCACTGTTGTCTCTACAGCCAGTTCATAGCTGATCACCAAGCATATGCAGCATGCTTCTTCCCAGGGTACCATTCCAAGCTACTCAATGAGAAAATATGTAGTTTTGAGGTAAAAGAATTATTGCAATCTCTCTCAATTATTTCTCTCTCTCTCTCTCTCTCTCTCTTCCTTTCACGTTCTGTCCTCATCTGCTAGACTGCAATATCACATATGTTTATTACCTGATACAAACATTGATAGAATGGGATAAATTTTCGTTATTATCTGTGAGTAAAATTTCCATCTACAGTACTGCTGTGGCAGTGTATGCATAGTTTTTCCCTTCAACATAAGGAACTTTAATCCTTTGATAGCCATTGTGTGAATTGACAGGTAACCAGGGTGACCACCAAAACCCAGCTGAAATGCAAAGAGTAAATTTATTTCATTACCTTGCTAACAATGCTGGGAGGCAGAGACGCGGGGACGCTGGCTCCCGTGGGATTACTTCATCCTCGCGGGGGGGACAGCAGGGCCCACGGCCTGCCCCAGTAGATGAAAGGGCTTCATGCATGCGCAGCTTATCACAAGGCTGTGCTTTTATCATCTCGCTGTGTCTCCCAGCAGGAGGCTCAGGCATGTCTGTGAGAGTGTACTATCTCTACACAGGAATTCTACTTCTCAAAACAGGCAGAGGATAAACAGCACTAGGCCAAATTAATGGAGGTTTCCCACACTGACGTGCTTAGCATTCCCAGCTGCAAGTTCACTTTGAGAGAAACTATTCCCTCCTCGCCAAATCTTCCAGTTTTAACCTTTCCCTGCCAACAGCAATACATCCCTCTTCAATCCAAATCCCTGTATATACTCAGATGAGACAGGGTATCTCATGTGGGAATATTTTTCCTGTACTGCATTACCAGTTATCTTCCTTCATGAGCACCTCCAAACTTCACACTAAGCAACTGTGGCAGAGATCCCAGAGCCTCTACTTAGGGTCAGTCTTAATCCTCGGCACTGGGCTGTGTTTTCATTCTGTCTGCTGGCCCGCAGGTCCACTACCTCCATTGCTTTTGTGACAAACATTTTCAACTGGCTTAGCTGCTCCTAAATTAAGGCCCGTAACCATTTCCTCCAATCCCATTGACTTTCTGCTATGTTATGACTTGTAGAAGTGGCTTCTCTAACTTCAGAGAAAGGCAGTTTCCATCATCAATTTTATAGTACCAGGGAGAACAGAAAGCCATTATTACAGCATCAGATAGTGCTAATCTTTTTGATTCAGGGATAGTATTTCTTTATGGTCTGTCCCAGATGCTCTTTTGATCCCCTGACTGGGATAGCTATTGTATGTTGACATGCAGTTTTACTATGTCCTTTCCTCCCTTGCCTCAACTCTTCCACAGTTTAAGAGAGAATACTCCTGTCTGTTACTTGATACCCACTTGGACAAGTCAGTGTGGTTTCAGAATCTTCCAGACTTCCTTGTGTGTTGTCCTCCAGGTCCTTCACTATGAGAACATGCCAAATTCAGATCCCATATGTCACCTGTGCCTCCATCTGTGTCTATTCATGGCTTACCTCCTGCGCATTCCAGCAATCTTACCTATGTGCTGCACCAAGAATCTAAACCAATGTCTCCTTGCTCACTTCTCCATCTTTCAGTGCAAATGTTCTCTCTGACAGCTCTTTGGGAAATTCTCCTATTTAAGCATAGACTTATGAAGTCGACACCTTCCAAGTGGAGGCAAATAAAGTACTTTTTAATTTTAAGTAGAAAGAATGTTCCAGACATAGTCCTATAATCTCCCTTTCCATCCCAAAGGTGATAACTTCCTCCTCATTTGCATCAGGAAGAGAGTTTGGAACTTCACAGAATGTGCAAAAGTTATGGAAGAAGTGGATAAGTACTACTAAAATTTTTCCTTGTGTGTTTACAGATTTCAGGAGGCCCTAATATATCCATTACTCAGCTCTGATGTAGGAAAGTCTGTGGTGGCTGAGGTGCCAGGATCTATGGAAAATACTTTCCTCTGGCAACTAAATACATTTATATCTCACTATGTGTTCATCTATATCTGCCACAGCAGGGCTCAATCTAGTAAAGCTTCCTTATACTCTATTCATACAGCAGGGATAAGCTGGTGTTTTGTACAATCCTCATTCTACACATATGAACAGTGCTGACAGCAAAACTGATATTTTGTCCAATTTTTTCTGGTTTTTTGGAGAGTTTTCCAAGAAGATACAAACAGCAACCATGAAAAACAACTGGACTACTAATTTATCTTGACATAAAGTCATATTGGCCAGAAGATAGGACATACAATTAGTCTTGCAGTAATTCTTTTATCTTATGTATAAATCTGATATTGGAAGATAAATCTTATGGAAATTTAAACATGAAAAATTTTGTATATATATGAAATACTGCCTTCTTCTAGAGGAGACATGGTTTCCCACAATAATATTTTTTTCCCTGAGTGAATGTTGACTGAAATGTAAAATAGTCTAGAGCCCCTTTGTCTTTTTAGGCATCAGGTGTTGCTTCTCACTCATTATTATTGCTGTTCCACCTACCTGAAGCTATAGGAAGGTGAACAAGCAGAATCAACTTGGGCTTTTGCAGCTTTGCTCACTGGAGTCAGCCTGACCAGCAACATCCCAGCCTTGAGGAAATGCATAGGTAATTTATAAAACCAAACAAACTACTATGAAAACATCTTTTCCAATTTATTGGCATTATATTCTGCATCAAGAAATAACAGGAAATAGGCCCAAGAGAACAGCCCCTTTTAAGATAAAAAATGCATTTTGAATTATGTTCTAGATTTAAAGAGCAAGCAAAAATAAGAGCCAACATTCTTGTAACCTTTTACAGACTCTTTCCAACAAGATGAGAATGACAATTTTTATTTGCTAAATTAACTCATTAAGAAATGCTAATTGACCTATTTTCTGCATTCAGTTCACTTTTCAGTTGGTTCTCCCTTTCTTCTGTCCATTTGCTGTAGCTTATGTGTGTAGGTGTTGTCTGTGTATGTATGGGTGCTATCTTGGACATATATTAGGTTAATGTCCTGCTTATCCTGAGATACCTCAGCTAATTCCCAAGGCAAATACCAAAAAAAAAAGTAAACCAGAAGAATGCTGTTGAGGCAATTACCTCCAATTGTATGTGTTGAAGACTTCTTCCTAAGGAAGACTTTACAGTCAGATGAGCTTCTGACCATCGCGTAAAAATACAGTTTACATTATAAATATGATAGGGGAAAGGCTCAACACTGTTGGGGGAAAAAAATCAAACAGAAAAAAAAAATGCAAACAGAAAACACCTTCTAAAAGTTTTAATTTTCTTTTCTTCTTTTCTTAAAAAACCTTCCAGGGGGACTGGATAGCTCAAGGGGTTGGTAATATGATACAGAGCCTTTCATCTCTAGGTCACCAGTTCGCATCCAGGCCAGGTCAGTAGTGACCAAAAATTGTTACCATTTGATGGGATTTCAGTGACCTATATGAAATGAGTTGTTGGAAGCATTGTTGGAACAGTTGCTGTAAGCTGTTCTCTTCTTGTCCGAGAAGATGTGGCTGATCTTTTCATAGTCTCACTGGTGAGACTGCATTACCTGTTCATCTAAAGATGCAAGACACACTGATGCTTTTTGTAGAAATCCTTTTTTCTACAACTATTATCAATTCATAATTGTTGTAACAGTTGCTGTTGCTGTTAGTATTCTGCTGCCTGTTCTGGATCTGTGCTGTGGTTCAATGGATGTCAGGGCTGTTATAAAGGTAACTGCTACAGGCACTCAATTCATGCACAACCATTCTTTGTGTGAGCAGAGGTAACCTTAATTTATTTAAGTTGCAGAACTAAATCCCCATCTTTCTTTCTTGACATCTTTATTTTAAGGTTTTTCATCAAGACTAAACAGAGGAATTAAATCAGTGTAACACATCTGGAACATTTTTATGAGTGGGGAGAAAAAAAGAGATAAGAAAAGCACTAGCTGGCCTAGAATTTCAATGGCATAATACAGTGTCATAGATCAGGCCAGATTTGGAACAAATTTCAGAATTTCTAATTCCATTTCTAATTTTTATGTTGTTCTCAGTTCCATGAAACTAAGTAGCAACAGATTTATCACTGCGATCTTTTAATCACCAAAACCACAAGATATTAAAAAAAAAAAGAGCTAAATTAAAAAAAAAAATCATGATTTCATGAAAGATAAGGATTATTCTGTTACAGAAAGGTCCATATCTACTGTCTGGCAATGGAGGAGACCCTTCTAAATGAAAAGAAAATAACATTTCTACCTAAGATCTCTAAACAGGTCCCAGTTCCTGGCCATAACATTTGGGAGGAGGAGGGGAGGAGGGTGCTGAGTGACTAATAACACAACCACAATATTCCTCTTTCAAAGGCCTTCCAGAGGCTGTGAAGTACAGGTAGTAAGATTGAGCAGTTCTAAGCTTGCTCACAACTGTGTTGGTAGTGGGGAGGATGCATCTATATTGCAGGGAACAGAGATGGACTAAGACAACCTAATATACTCCAATATTCACACCAATCCTTTCCTGCCTTGCTGCAGGACTTAGATTACTGAGAATCAGAGCCCTACTTTATATTTTATTTTACCTTCCTACCAGGTCCCAAAAGTTTACAGAAGAAAAAATGTAAAATTTAAAATAAAACATAACTTGTAAATGAGAATCTGAAACTGGATCCTTAAGGAAAAATAATTTCTCACCACAAAAGCTTTGATAGGTCTGACAGACACATGTGATTAATTACTGTTTTATCAGAACAATACACCTTTTATCTACTTAAGGTTTATTGACATCTTGCTTGCAAGTGTCTGATTAGGCAACCCCCTCAAAAGTAATTAAAAATCCAAAATCAAAAGTCCTAAATATGTCCTTTTTTAGATAAATGAAAGGTATTGCTAACTTAATACATGAAAAAACAAGACTGGAGCTTGAAATAAATTATGTTGATTCAAGTAGACACATATTGCAAACCTGTCTTGCTTTCGTATACAAAGAAACTAATCTTTGTTATAATCTTGCATGGAACAATAAGGCAATAAAGTTCTGTATTTAATTCGCGCATAATTCTTTTATGTAGAGCTTAGTTTCTAGATTCATGGCATTTGTGTTTTCAGCTTAAATTTCAAAACTATGTTGATCAAATCTGCAGGTTGCCATTTCGCTTTAAGCATTTTTTAAGCTATAATTTCATGCATTTTTAGAATTTTATTCTGTCTATATTTTTAATGTAGCACATTTTTCTTTTTTATCTAGAACATGTCAGGCATCATCTTACTACTGCCAGGTCTTCTCTTTTGTTTTTCTATTAATTATTTTCATTTTCTCACTTATTTTCTTTTCATTGCATCTACTAATGTTAATAATTCAAAAGAACAGTGCAATGCTACAGTTATTAATGTATTGCTTTAAAATTTATAGCATTAGTTTCTGAATAAGCATTTATTAAGGAATGGTGAAACAGTATACAAAAATGTATTGCTGTAAATATGCTTATACTCTTTTCTCTTTCCCCCTGTATTTGTGTACTAGGTGGTTGTGAATGCCCTTTTAGGAGCAATTCCATCCATCATGAACGTGCTTCTCGTTTGTCTTATATTCTGGCTAATTTTCAGCATCATGGGAGTAAATCTGTTTGCTGGGAAGTTCTACTACTGTGTTAACACCACAACTGATGAAAGGTTTGAAGTCGACCAAATCAACAATTTTAGTCAGTGCGAGGAACTCATAAAAAACAATCAAAGTGCCCGATGGAAAAACGTGAAAGTAAACTTTGATAATGTAGGATTTGGGTATCTTTCTTTACTTCAAGTAGTAAGTGATCACTCTTTATATACCTTTTCCTGTTTATATGCAGTAGTGAAAAGCAATTCTAACAACAAAGAGAGAAAACATCTACCTGATGATTTCTATGTGTAACTTAGTAGTTCTGCTACACTGGTCATTGATTACTCTTTTCATCATAAGCAGCAAGTAGAGTCTCCTATGATGAATAAAGAATTTTTAGGACATCTAATGACACATCTTCCTATTTATGGCTCCCTTAGTCCTACAGCCCCTTCTAACTTTTAAAGTTTCTAGAAATACCTAGGAATGGTATTCAGGTATCTAAATATTTAAAGTTTTCCAGCTGCTGAAAAAAACATCTCCATTGGTGTGATTAAGTCACAAAGAATTCCAGGTAATAAATTTCATCTCAGGGATGTGGCTGCCACCAGTGCTGACATATGTGATATAAAAAGCAATTTCTCATTCAGAAGAGAAATAAGAAAAGAAAAATAGCACTTGATACTATAATCTATGAAATGTTTTCCTATATTTCTGTGCACAAGGACCTCATGGAGTTTATTTGGCAAAAACTGAGGGAAGAAGAAAATATATTCAGAAAGATACTGTAAGATTATGCCTTCACTATCAAAAATTGTGTCCTCACAACCCTGTCTATCTTTGTATTTTGAAGTAGCTAACCATCTCACCCAGCTTTAATCAAGAAAATGCTGGACTCTAAGCTATGTTCTGTACCTTCAGCAAACTCGATGCATTTTTTTTGAAGTTGCTATCTAATTCTGCAGTATCTTAGGTTTCATTTTTATTGCTTTTAAATAAGTTTCCAGCTTATATGTTGTTGATACAAAATCTCAGTAAAACAAATCATTAACATGATGCAGTGGTATGGACATTGTCCTGCACAAGGTCTAAAACAACAGTTCTGAGCAATGTGAACCACCTCTCCCAGCTAATACAGCATCTTACTTGTGTGACTGATAAGTCTGTCAATTTAAATTTCATTATGATTACTTACTTTACTGTCACATCAGGAAGGAGTGGAGAGGGACCAATAGTATTAAAGAAATAAAATAGTGAATACAATTTGATTTTGATAACTAAAGACTTTAAGTACTTATTTTCCTTGCCTTACTTATGAAATCCACTCACCCAAGGAGGCAGAATGCTTCATTGCAGGTGTTCAGGAGAAACAAGACATCAACCAAACTCTTTCCAAGTAGTTTGCAACTCTGTTTCTAGTAGTAACCTATTCTACTTTGGGACACAGGTAATTATTCCAGGTTCATTTCCCTCCTGGCTTTGTGGCCACAATCACCACCCCTCAGCTACTTGCAGTCATATCTATTTCAGTGTCCTGGCTATGCATAGATTATTTAACTTTCTATGCATTGAAAAGCAACAAGTTATTGTTTTATACAAACCATACAAACAAATGTATTTCTTACATGAACACTTCGATTCTTAAATTATTGGATTTTTTCGGAGGCAAATTAGGAGAAATTTGCCAATTGTTCCCACAATTCCAAAGGAAAAATTAATCTAGACCTACCACAGAGAGACCTAGCTCTCATGGAGAACAAGCCAGTTGTTTGTGCAGTATCTACAATGTAGAGATTTTGCAAGAACATGGGACCCTTGCTTAATGATGGAGGATTTTTTGTGTGAGTAGAATATCCATGTCAACAGGACTTAATTTTTCTGTATTGCTAAAATGCTTGTAAAAGCTTGAAGGAGTTTTTTGTTTGACATACCAGAAAAAAAAAAGCGGCATTTCTGTCATTGCACAAAACAGAAACTTGGCCCTGCATCTTTTAGGGTTTGGTAAGTAAGCCAGCAGCAGTGATTTTGCAGTTATGGAATGATAAGAGCCCTAGGACCAAGAAGGAATATCAGCCTGATTTTCAGTTAATGCATTAAAATGTGGAGAATCTATGTTTTTTCACCTTCAAGAAAACAAGGCCATAATTCATAACTGTTTGAGATTCTTACATTGCTTTCTCAATCAAAAAAACCCACTGATAACATGATTTGCTATTTGATATATAAAGTACTTTAGATCAAACTCTAGAACAAGTCTCCAAAGCCATCATGTCCAAAACAAACATGAGACATGAATAGGTATGTCATAGCCCTAGATTTTTCTACCCTTCCTAAACAGCTTGCAGCAATAGAAAGATGACTAAATGCTAAGCTATTAATTAGAGGTATACATCACTATGTCAGAAACAAAGATAAAGCTATTGAAAGTTTAGTGTTTGGCCTAAAATAATATATTGAGCCTGAAAAATCTGATTAGAAAATCATGTGGATATGCTTTCTGTTTGCCTAATGTGAACATTAATGGCTTTTCTACTGAAGTCATTTGATTCTCCACCATAACAACCTCAGGCACAGACTTTTATTAGTGCTGGACCTGAGAAAATAACCCCAGGGAGGTCAATGTCATTTTTCTAATAACAAGCTCTGTGAAGAGTATCAGTGCATGAATTACTGATACAAGGCCATGAGGCTAGAAAATAAATACAGAAAGCTTCCTCTTATTCCCCATTATTACCATTCTCCATTCTGCTCTCTGGCTTGTGCCCTTTGAGTCAGTCAAAAATGTTGTAAATGCCATCAGCTTTTCTGGATTGCAAGAACCATAAAGTAAGTCCTTACTATCTGTATCACTAGTTGGAGTGAATGCTAATGGCAGTTAGTACCATTTTCACAACAAAAAATCAAAATGAAAACAAGCCAAAAGAAATTCAGACCAAGGCACTGGGGACCTTGTTACTCTGGGAAAAACATAAATGAATCCTGTGAACAAATTTTTTTTTAATGTTTCTGGCAGTATAGGAGTCTGTTCATCACAGAAAACCCTTCTATTTTTAAGAGTGATATGGAAAAGAAACATGCATATTTCACAGAGAACCACTCAAAAGCAAAGGGATAATTTCAGAAAGAAGTATTCTGGGCTCCAGTAATAGATGTGTGATAGTAACTTTTTAAGCAAAAGGAACTCTCTAACAAGCTCTTTCTTGAATTTGCTTGGCAGTGATGGTGGATGACTTTCCTAAATTAGCGGCCTAAGAAAAGAACATTACCTAATTTTTGATTGACATTTCTTGGGTTTTTTTCTTTCATGGGAGGGGTTTGTGTGGAAAATCTTCAGTATAACAGCAATGTTATAATTCTTTCTGCCCAAAAATACAGCCTAACAATACATGTCATTGATAAAACCAAGTTTTATGGACTTTGTTGATCAGACTGTTTCCCAGAATTCTTACATAATTTGGAGTATAATTATTCATGCCATCAGTCATATGAGTACACATTTCTTCTGTAAGAATTTTTTTCTTCTGTAATGCAGTGTAGATCATGTTGGTTTATGTGGATCTTCAAGCTTCTTTTTTAATTTCTTGGTCTGAACTTGCTTGAGTATTTCTCTCTCTATAAAGAAGCATCAAAGCAGAGACATCTGCTGGAGAAATTCCTTTCTCAATTGTCATGCACCAATGAGTGAAGAGGAAGAGGTTGGTGTACACAAAGAAATGTGGCATCTGCCCTGATAATTTTATGGCCTTATGCCTTTTTGACTTGAACCTAGTATTTGGATTCCTTGGTAAGTAAATCTCTCAGAGGCCTGCTTTTATCCTGCTAGTAAGGGTATACCGTGCTTACCAGGATAAAATGTGGCAAACCAGTGGGTCTCAAGGCACAATAATGTTGTTACTAATATCAGTAAGAGAACACATCTCTTGAAGTGTATAGTAAAAAAATCAGAAGCTGAATTCTAAGGTTAAAAGTTTAGGATGCTTTCAAAGTTCAAGCAGGTTAGTCTTTTAAAAGCAAGATGCTGTTGTATCTCCAAAAGAGAATGTGAATCTTCATGGTGATTATTTCTGGTAAAGCAATTGAGTGGTGAAACTCCAGCATGACTTCATTAGAAATTAATTTATCGGGGGGAAAAAAATCTATGTATTTTTACCAATAGGAAAGAAGATGGGGGATTTTTGTTCTGTTGTTTTTTCTAACCACATTTGAATCTGCATTTGAATATGTGTCATTGAATATTCCTTGGGGGTAAAAAACATTTGGAACAGATGCTGACTTCAGTTATACTGCTGTAATCTTTGAAATCAATTAATTACTCCTGACTTAGTGTCACTGAGAATATACACTATATTTTATATGGTAATATGCAAAACGGAAACTAATAATTTGATCTCTTGGTCACTTTCTGTGTTATTTTCTATTCAGTATACACAAATACACAAATGATATCTTATTTCTGTTAAAGAGAACACATTGCAGACAAATATAAGCAGGTCTGTGCATCTACAGTAGAAATAATGCTTTCACCGAATATGATGCCTTGACTCTCTTTCTTAATTTCTTCAAAAATTGTAGTATCTTAGGGTTTTATGAAATTTTTTGTGGAAAACACACAATAGCAATATGTTATATTTCTATTTTTCCACCCCCACACTGTTTTCAAGTTTCCTTTCTAACAACAACAATAATAATAATACAGCTCAGTTCTTTAGCTCTATTTTCTATCACTAGTTGAAAGGGTACTGTCTGTTTATAGTGCAATACTTCACTGATGATGCTGAGGCTTAGTATTTTTAAATTAGTCTATTTCTTTTCATTGACTCTACTTAGTCTAGCTATACTAATAAATTTGCAAAAAACCCAGTAATAATTCTGTTTTGCCTGGAGGATGATATACAAAGATCACCATGTGTTTGAATCTGAGGCAACAGCACACACTGTGCACAAATGCCACTCCATCATTTTCATCATCGTTCTGAAGTAAAAGTATGCCCATTATTTTCACGTGGTGTTTCAGACTGAAGTGCTGATTTCAAGTTATGACATTCCAAAAAATGCAAACAGTGTACCAAGACAGAAACAACAGTAGCACTCTAAGACATGAAGTAATCATCTTGCCCTATTTAGACCTTGTTAGATGAAATACTGAGTCCTGTTTTGCTTGCCATTTCAAGAGATGAACTAGTGTAAGACAGCTCAGAGGAAAATAATGAGAGTGATCAGAGTTCTGGAAAACAAGATTTACATGGGAAGACTGAAGGAACAGTCATCACAAGGCAACAACAATCAGTTTGCAAAAAGTAAAAGATGCTGCATGAAGGTGATTGCTGCAGTTCTCCAGATACGTAATGGCTATGACCAGCGAGTCTTAAATGACAATGGAAGGATACAAACATTAGGAAATAAGAAAAGCAAGTGCCAGAATAATTTTTTTTTTATAAGGTTGTGGAGTGTTCACCATTAAAAGCCTTTGAGGAAAAATTCAACATATATTAGTAATTTATATAGAATAAAGCTTATCTACCTCTCCTAATCCCTTTCAGTCCAAGTATTCCACGAGGACTTTAAATTCTTCAGCTGTGACATCTACTTGTTTCAGATTTATTCTTGATTTACAGATCCTCTGATACTACAGTTTGATTTCACCATTGTACTGTTAGTTGCCTGAGCTTTGTATTTTCTGTATTGACCTCAAGATGTGAAAGTTGCTGCACCTTGGATTTGCATCTAAGGATAATCATGCTCTTTTCAGTATTCCACTGTTTCAAAAGTGTAAGGGACCTTTCCTTTAAGAAAATAATTTCTTCTCATTTTAAGTTCACTTCAGGATGATGCCGAACTGCTCTGTCCTGCATAAAAAAAAAAGTTTTTTGAAACTTCCACTAGAAATGAAAACTCAAGATGATGGTGATACAGCAAAAAAAATGGATGGAGTGTTCCATTCCTGATTCTATTCTGCAACTTGTGGCAAGGAAAATGAAGGAACCAATGAACTGCAGGCTTGTTTTGAAAAATTGTGATGAAGATTAAAGAACAGAGAACTATTTCCTTTTTTTGTTTTATTTTTGGGTACAACTGGATTAAAAAACAGTTGATTTCTGCTTGGAGATGTTGCCTAGTTAAAAGAGAACTAATTGCCCCAACAGAGAAAATTACTTTATGTTTTGAACATTCTGATGAAGCAATCTACACCTAACTGTCAAAGATAAAAATTTAGAGATTTTGGGCAGAGGAAATAGTCAGAAAATTTCAGTAGATGCTGTCATTTATGAGGCATATAAAGTATTCTATGCACATAAAACACTTCCTACTACTTTATCTCAGGATGTATCTGAGAGATCTAGGCTCTGTAAAGCACAATACAATATATTTAAACTGAACATACAATTATTAAACCAGGTAAAATCTTTCAAAGTAGATTCTGATTGATAGGAAAATACCTTTGTTGAGATGATCACACTTTTGGTTCCCTTTTGTTGCTACCTTTCTGATTTGGGAGGGTGGAACTACATTTCAGTCTTCATTGGTGGCAACTCAGTTACATAAGGCTGTACACGCAGCTGTACATAGGTTTTGCAGTTGAAATGATTTGATGAACTAAAATGCCTTCTATAGTTTTTGGTAATTAGAAATTAGAAATAAGTTAATCATATTGCTTAAAACGTTCGTATCAAGACAAAGTAATGGGATACACAGCAGTATATCTGACGAACAGCTGAATAGAAAGCCAAGAGGCAAAATTCTTTAGAAATCTAATGCTACTAATTATTCCTGGTGCTGTACTGAGTTGCTGGAAATTATTACATGAATTGTCTTCAGGCTCTATGCTTAAACAGGTGTGTACTGTTTACAGGCTACATTTAAAGGCTGGATGGATATTATGTATGCGGCTATTGACTCAAGAGATGTAAGTACTGCAAATATTTTAAATTATATTTTTTTTCCTGAGGTCCGTCTATCTACAAGTGTGTATTTATCTTACATAAGCTATTAATATCCATACAATAGAATGAAAAAAAATAAATGAATTAGTGTGAGATCCTGTGGTAACAAAATGTGGAAAACTGAATGCAAACTGTCAGATACTATCAGCAAGAGGCGGAATAGACAAAATATATTGATATAAGTGATAGAGTATTGTCCAAACACAAAATACTGGGGACATTTTGCACAACGTTGCCACTTTTTTGGTTCAAATTTTCCCATCAAGTCTTAGGAATGATAATTCACTTTTTTTTTCCTTAGATATTACAGCAACCCAAGTATGAAGACAACTTGTACATGTACTTGTATTTTGTCATCTTTATAATTTTCGGGTCTTTTTTCACCCTGAACTTGTTCATTGGTGTCATTATTGACAACTTCAATCAGCAAAAAAAGAAGATAAGTATTGTTTCATTTCTCTTCTAAAGATACTCTAAAATACCGCATTTTTGCAGGTACATGATATATGGAAACTAACCCATAGCTTGTTCAAAATTGAAAAAGCTGCAGTATATTAGGACATAAAATCATACCTGTAGTTTTCATCAAAGTCATAAGATTTTTCATGTAGTGAATGGGACAGATCCTTCTGTTGTATTCCTCAAGTCATCTGCTTTTTCATGACTAAACTTCATGAAGTCTTCTTGCATGATCCAACCTCTGAATTAGGTCCCTACATTAAAGCACTCATAATTTCTTGGTGATTTTTTTCTTCTTGATTTGTAGTTATTCTCTGAGAACACAAAAAAATAGCTAGCTGGTTATTAAACACAAAGAATTATTTCATCACACAATTACAGATGCTGTTTTAATGACCACAAGTATTCAAGTTCTACTTTGTGGCACTGAACGGTCTGAATCTATACTGAGCAGGAGTGGTTTGTAACTATTTCAGGACCTTTTTTTATTGTTTTGCAGTGCAGATGTAGATAATCTCACTGGTATAGATGGTCTGAGTATGAGATGCTTGCCTTTAAAATTATTTTCTGTAAATAGATAAAGCAATGAAAGCTCAAGGACCAAAGCAGCTATGAATTACTAATTTACTTTTGCCTTACTGGGCTGCATCACTTTCTTTGGGTTTATGTTAATAATGAGAAATACTAAGCAAGATTTTTAGAAGCTGTATATGGTAGAAACCTAGAGGTATATGGTTAGGGAGCCTGTCCAGCTTATGGTCCATGCATTCCCACATCTTCAAGCTTCCCACACACTCATCTACAAAGGTCTGTATCCAGTCATGTGTGTGCATTGGCATTCCTGGAATTAGATATCTGCAAGTATCTCTTATCAAGGAAAAAATTTCTCAAAGAGGTATGGGAAGTATCATAGGTTTTCATTCAAGCTGTCTCTTAAAGAAGGTTGCTATGGATTTTGGTTAGGTTACCATGAGGGACCCATAATTCCTCCTTTGTCTGTCAGACTTCAAAGGCGGGTTCATGCTTTTGCTAAACAGAACTTCATTGAACATGGAAGCTAATCAAAATAAAAGATTTCAAAGAGAGCATTTTGCTGTTAATAGGGTGCTTCAATCTTCAGCTAAGTTTCTCCAAAGTCTGATAATCCATCTTCTCAAGAACCTTGAAAACTTTGGGTCCCGGAACTAATGTGATTGCTAAACCAGAGATACCTAAAGCACATTCCTGTACTGAAAATACGACTTTGTCTCTTTCCTTTTTTTCACTAAAATCACAGTTCAGCAGTGACAGTATTGAGCAGCCCAGACTATCAAAGTTTATCTCAAATAATATTTACTGTATCTCGTCCTATAAAACAAAATAGGTACTGAAAATGAATTCTAGGATTCCAGGAAAATAACTGTAGAAAAATGTTGCTTTGCCTTTTTTTTTTTTTTTTTTTTTTTTTATATGTGGAT